>PVHP010048686.1:0-12362 GCA_004024765.1 Zapus hudsonius
TGTTACCTTAGCTGGGGATAGAAAAAGGGAAGCGCACATGGCCCTTCCTTTTATTTGTAGGTTCTGTGTCCAGGGGCTCAACCACCTGAAAATATTTTGGTAAAAACATCTATACTGAACATGTGCAAATGTTTTCTTGTTATTCACACTCCAAACAACCTAACAACTATTTACAGAACATTCCGTGGCTTTGGCGTTCCATGTGATCTAGAAATGACTGAAGAGGCTAGAGAGATGGCTCAGCAGTGACAAGCACTTCCTGTGTGAGCAGGAGGGTCTGAGGAGGCCTGAGAGAGCGCAAGAGCTCCATTTCCAGGACCCACATCGAAGCTGGGCCTGGCCACACATGTCTGAAGTCCCAGTAAGAGGGGAGCAGAGACCTGAGAATTGCTGAAGCTCACACACACACACACACACACACACACACACACACACACACACACACAAAGCAAGCTCAGGATCAGTGAGCGACTCCATTCAAATCGAACAGGCAGAATGAAGAATAAGAGACCAGGACCCCCAATGTCCCACCATAGCCACTCCAGGCAAGCACACCTGGCAGGCAAGTTCATGGGGTCCTGCAAGGGCACATAACACATGTGTACACCACATCACACACGCACACGCACACACACCACATACCACATTACATGCACCCAAGCAAAATAAAATGATTTAAAGGATGGAGAAGGAAGTGTAGGGGTTAGATGTTAATACTGTGCCATGTAAAATAAGAAAGTTAAACACCAGAGGATTTCCGTATCTGAGGGAACCCTGACACAGATCTATGGATACATGTGTGTATATATGGATATATGCACACACATACATATATGGATATACAAGGCATTTTCAACGTGCTTAAGAGCTATTGATAATAAAAGTGACTTTCATTTTAACTCCCTTGACAAATGCTGATTTACAAATGCGTTCTTCCCTAGCCAGGCTGTATTTTGATGCTCTAGGCTAGAACAATATGATAGGCTGTTTTTGCAATAGCAGCATTGGAATGTGCCAGCCAATAGGAAACAGGCTTGCCCTTCTACTATAGTCATTTTGGGAGAAATGGACCAATGAGAAGATAGTACCCACTTTAGCCACGAGGAGGAGGGAACTATTTGAAATAGGGCCTGCAGTACGTAGTCTACATGAATGTGCCCCCCTCTTGCTTGAGGTGACATTTGAGATGCAACTCAACTGATCAGGATGCTGTGTGTGCATGGGCTGGGGCGGGGGGTGATCTCCCTTTGCCTATTCCCGACTCTGCTCAGAAGGGACCCTGTCTCTGATGGAAGAAAAGGAGGAGGAAGGACAAACGACCAAGTTCTAGTCACAACAGCAGACTGCTAGAATCATATCTTACTTGCCTGATTAATAATTTGAAACTTGGCTGAGTTTTTTAGCTTCCTGAATTAATAACTTCCTGAAGTCAGGTGCCAGGACGTAATTTAGCTATGGTGCAAAAGCATCTGCCTCCATCTCAGGGGAAGAAAGCCAGATCTGGAAAGTACCTCCCCTGAGGTCAGAGGGAAATTGGAAGGACAAGGATATCAGGATATCAGCCTTGTCTTTCATAAACAGGCCTTCCTCTCAAGACCGCAGACGTAATGGCACTGAATCCCACAGGCCCATCTCCATGGGGTGGCTAGATGTTTCTCCAGCTGCCTCTCTTCTCATGCTTACTCTCGGGCTAGCTTTGAACTTGAGTCCCCAGTGACAACAGTCCTGCCCTTCCTTGTCTCTCTCCTACTGCCCTGGGTCTAAAAATGGATCCCTCCCAGGTTACTTATCACCTACTTGAACATCACTTCCTAGTGAACCTCTCCTCTCTCTCTCTCTCTCTCTCTCTCTCTCTCTCTCTCTCTCTCTCTCTCTCTCTCTCTCTCTCTCTCTCTCTGCCTACACTGAGCCTGTCATGTGATTGTGATTGTGTATGTGGTCACAGAATGACAATGGCTTCCTGTTTTGACCTTATCCCCGACAATCGCCTTCTCTGATCCTCCCCCAACTAAAGCCCTTCTTTCCAATTAATGCATCTCCATCCTGCTTCCATACCTTGATTTGTTTTTTGTTTTCACTGACTGAATTAAATTAGGGAGTTATTTACTGGGCAAATTACCAGTAGCTGCACCACTGGAAAGCCTGACTCCCCCTCTCCCAACAACTATTAGCTGGCATATGTAGGCACTGGAGAGGTGGGGTCACTGGCACATGCATGTGCACTAGGGTCATGGGCCGGGCACTGCCCTCTGTGAATGCCACCCACAGAAAGCTCCGAAAGGTCCCATGTTTGTGACGAGGGTCAGGTCAGCAGCGATCAGAGCTGGCTAGAGCACGCTCGCTCCTGAGCCGAGTGACTATAACTGCCTCCCAGTGATATTTATAGCCAAATAAGCGTCTGGAGATGAACTGGCACCAACAGAATGGTGTCATCAAATTGTCACCCTAAGGTAATCCATGCAGAGAACAATGAGGTGAGCACATCCAAATGGATAAATCTATAGTACCATAGTCATAGTTCAGAGTGAGCTATGGGTGCCCATCAGCAAGGACCAGGGTGATCTGCTAGTGTTTTTACAGCAAGAGAGGCCTTGGGCCAGGAAGAGCTCTTACGAAAGGACATAAAATGAAAACGTGTAGACCAGCCTTCATTGAACTGATAGTGTCCTGGACCCCTTCTCAACCTCAGTGCTCAACGGACACCTTCAGTGCAGGATGTAATAATTTTGTTTGAATTCCTTGTATCCTGTCAGCAGTGAGCTTCCAAAATACCTGGGGGATGGCCAGGCACGGTAGACTTGTAACTGTGTGAAGGCTGAGTCTAGGGCCAGCCTGGGCTACATACAAAACCATGCCTCAAAGCATTGGAGGGTGTGTGCATGTGTATGTGTGAACATTGTGTTAGCTGACTTCCCATCTCAGGGGAGATGGTTCAGTGGAGAAAGTTCTGAGCTCTAGCACCCGAGTAGAAACACCAGGCATGGCGGTGTGCACCTATAATTCCAGGGCTGGGGAGGCAGAGGCAGGAAGGTCCTTGGGACCTGCTAGCAGCTACTCCAGCTGAATCAGTGAGCTGCAGATTCAGTGGGAGATCCTGGTGGAAGATGGAAGAGAGAGGAAGACGCCTGATGTGACCTCTGACGTCCACATGCCTGTGCATACACGTACACCTGCACACAGGTGTGCCCACACACCTGCACACAGAAAAAGAGGAAAAGAAGAAAGGGAGAGAGGAAGGGAGGGAGGGAGGAAGGGAGAGAAGAGGGAAAGAGGGAGAAAGAAAGGAAGATAAAAGGAAGGAAAGAAGGGATGGAGGGAGGGAAGGAGAGATGGAGTGAGGAAGGGAGGGAGGTCAGGCTAGATATGGTACACATCAGCAAACCCAGAATTTACAAGACTGAGGCAGGAGGATTGCTATGAATTCTAGGTTAGTCTGGGCTATAGAGCAAGAACTTGTCTCCAAAAAGAAAATTAGGAACTCAGTTTATATGAGGAGAAGTTAATTTTCACTCATGGGTTCAGAGGTTTTATAAAATCCATGGTAGCTTGGCCCCTGTGGCTATGAGCCTACGGTGAGGCATCTCCACACCTCCCGCTGTGAAGCACACATTGCACACAGTGCTAGGGACATGGTGGTGGTCCATACATGTGTGGTCATGGCTCTCGCTTAGTTTCCTGTCCCATGAGTATGCTGGGTGTGAAACAAATGACCACAAATTCTTTGTGTTCCTCCCTTTTGGTGATGGGGTGACACCTCCTCTCTTGGAATCTAAGAGGATTCAGGGCAGTAGCCAGTCCTGTCTGCTCTCTGGGAGTCCTGTGTGCACCCAGGAAAGCAAGGCCATCAGGAAGATGCTGACAGGAACAGGCTACAAAGCATCTGCCCAGATTAGGAGTCAGGCTCCACCCTTATCAACTCTGTAGCTCCCAGATACAATGATCAGCTTAGACAAAGTTATCCCCAAAGTCCCTTCTGGTGTTCAGATTTTCTGGAAACCTTTTTCTGACATTTTATAAATATTCAAGAAATATGCTTTTTCCTAATAACTAATGTAGCTAGCTAGTATCTGAGTTTCCACACTGTTCTCCTAAGGATGCATTGTGGGAAATAGCACCATCCTGTTGGTAAATATGCTGTCCTAACTTGGCTTCCTCACTGGAGGAAGGTGCCACCGGACATGGACTCATGGGTGCAGCGGAGAGAGGGCCAGGGCAGAGAGAAGGCTGACATCATCCACTCCCATGACAGAAAGAGCCAACCAGCTTGGAGACTATGGTCTAAATCCCTCACTCTACTGACCAGACAAATCACTCTCCATCTCTGAGCTTGATATTTTCACTTTTATCATAAAATATGTCACACAAATAGCCAAGAATAAATAAGTACTGCTTACTCAGCCTCAAACAGGACATCTCTACCACCCTGTCCAAGGCTCAGGGAACCTCATGGAAGAAGGGATGGAAAGAATGTGAGAACAGGAGGATTACAGCACGCCATCTTCTGGATACGTCATGGCCCTTACTCTCATGAACTCACAGCCGCTGCGGTTTCCTGCTCAAGACTGAGCCTGTCGATACTTCATCATCGATGGGGAAGGGGACATGGGACCCCACCCTCCCACAGCAGCTCATGGCAGAGCCTGGGGCAGCTCTCATGCGCCCCATCTATACCCACTTCTGTCAGGAACAGCCCACAGGTGACCACTGGCCTCCATGCTGTTGTAACCTCCCTGAAACTTTACATTCTACTATCTACATATGCATCTCGAAATTCAACATTACTCGACTTAATCGTTACTCAATTTCAAATAAACATAATCACACTAGAGATGCTTTATAACTGCCTTCTTTCCCTCAACATTGGTAAGTTCATCCTAGCAAAGATAGATAGATGATAGATAGATGATAGATAGATAGATAGATGCCACCATATAATATATATTATAAATAATAGTAACATTAAATTTTGCTTCCTAATATTTCCTCTTTTTTTAAAGGTTTCACTTCTTTTTTTCTGAAATAGTTTATTTATTCATTTTTCAAGCAGAGAGATACAGAAAGAGAGAGAGAGAAAGAGAGAGAGAGAGAGAGAGTGCACCAGGGCCACCACTTTGTGGGTCTGGCTTATGTGGGTCCTGGGGAATTGAACTCAGGGCCTTAAGCACTGGAGGCAAGTGCCTTAACCACTGAGCCATCTCTCCAGCCCAATATTTCCTCTTTTTACACACTTTTACACAATTTCTTTATCCATTATTTTGCAGGTAGGCATTTTGTTTAAAAGTGTGTTCTCTTTGTTATTATAGGAAATTATGTTATGAGCTGGAGAGATGGCTCAGTGGTTAAAGGCACTTGCTTGTAAAGCCCGACAGCCTGGGTTCAATTCTCCAGGACCCACATAAAGCCAGATGCACAAAGTGGGACTTGAGTCTGGAGTTCATTTGCAGTGGCAAGAGACACTAATATGCCCATTCTCTCTCTCTCTCTTCTCTCTCTTCTCTCTCTTCAATAAATAATTTTTAAAAAAGGAAATTATGCCATGAAGCTTTTATGCAGTTTCTGTGTGTATATATATACTATATATATATATATATATATATATATATATATATATATAGTATATCTATAGAAAGTTTCTTCCGAGTAAAGTCTGGAAATTGAGACCCCAGCTCACACTGTATGTGTTTTGCTAGACAATTCCAGATTTCCCAAATGGCTGAACAAACTTACTCCCTCAACTTAGTAGATGAACACTTTCCTTGGTCCACACATCTGTTGTGTGTCTTTCCTGGGGAGATACAAAAGAAATGGACCTATTCACCCCAAGATAGAAGAAAGAGCCCACCAACTTCATGGGTGCTGATTACAGGAGGCATGGGCGCCTGCAACAACAGAAAGTGCCCCTCCCACCCTCACCCCACCCTGGTCAATTTCACAGACTCTAGTTTCCAAACAGGGAAGGAGTTGGTGATTAGAATCTCAGAGGAAGGAGGGTCTCCCCTTCTCCAGGAGGGGTGTTAACAGCACTGTGACCATAGATCTGGCTGTCTGCTCTGTCATCCTTCAAGTCGTGACTGTGGGCCAAGGTCTCTGCTTGGTAAGGGTGCTGGTCATGCCACGGAGGAAACATCCCTCTTTTCATGGGAGGAACTCTTGAGGCATGCACGATACTTTCATGATTCCTCTTCAGAAAAGCATCTGTATATATCTTCTGCCCACTACTTTATTACACGGACAATCATTTCTTACCCACTATTTTTTAATCATTTTTTATGCTCTGGGTACTAATCCTTTACTGATTTTATATTGCAAATACCTTCTCTCAGGATATACCTTGTCTTTTTCACTCTCAGAGATCTTATGAGAAATATGTTCTTAATAGAATGCACCAGGTTTATTTACCTTTTTCTTATTTATTTATTTATTTATTTGCACGTGGGCAGGCAGGGGGTTGTACAGAGGGCCTCTGGCTGCGGCAAATGAACATCAGATGCTTGCACCACTTTTTGTATCTGTCTTACATGGGTGGCTTGGGAATTGAACCCAGGCCAGCAGGCTTTGCAAGCAAGCACCTTTAACCACTGAGCCACCTTCCCAGCCCTGCCTTTATTTCTAGTGTGCCTATATCATGACCTCAAAGTTATGAAGATATTCTCATGGATTTTGTCTTGAAAGTTCTAGTAATTACCCCCTGTTCTTAGTGATTTAGGTCACATGGAATTAATTTTTTGTGTGTGGATTGTGAGAAACCATATTCCCTTTAGTTTTTGTTTTTGTTTTTGTTTTTTGTTTTAGGAAGGGTCATCAATTTTCTTAGCATTATAAATTGACTATTCCATTCTTTTCCCACGAATCTGAAGTGTCCTCCGTGACAAGCATGAAGTTTCCATGTTTGGATAATTTGTTTCTGGGCTTTCTCTTCCATCTCATTGGCCCTCTCTTCGATCACCACCTTAATTACTTTACGATATAGCTTTATAGCTTTACGATAAACCTTGCTCTTTGGCAGAGGAAACACCTCCATATAGTCTTCTTTTTTAGGAGGCTTTGGGACCTTGGTTAAACTATGTAAATGCTAGAATTACCTTGTCAAATTCCAAATACAATTGGAATTGCATTGAATTTTTGAAAAGCAGTTTGGGAAATTTATCATATGTAGGGTACTTTGTCCAAGGACACGCTTGATAGATGTATTTATTAAGTATTAGTGGAGGGCTGAAGAGATGGCTCAGTGGTTAAGGCGCTTGCCTTCAAAACCTAATGACCTGAATTTGGTTCCCAGGACCCACGTAAAGCCAGATGCAAAATAGCGCATGCATCTAGAGTTCTTTTGCAGCAGCTGGAGGTCCTGGCACACCCATTCTCGGTCTCTCTCTCTCTCTCTCTCTCTCTCTCTCTCTCTCTCTCTCTCTCTCCCCTCTCTCTGCTTGAAAATAAATAAACAGAAATTTTAAAGTATTAGTATAATATGCTTCAGAAATTTTTATACTATTCTCTATTAATTTCATAACTTTGGCTATACTTACTCCAAGTAATGGCTTATTTTAAAGTAAATTTCCCAATTGATTGCTATGGCTGTATAAAAATTGTATTGACTTTTGTATATTGATTTTGTATCTAGTAATCCTGCTAAAGCCTCATTTTTATCCTAATAATTCTATGGATTCTTTTAGGTTTTCTAAATAGTCAAAGTAGATCTGTGTATAATAGCCATTTTGTTTCTTCTATCCTGATCTTGATGCATACTTCTTTAAAATATCTCACTTATTTGTTTGCAAGCAGAGAGAGAGAGAGAGAGAGAGAGAGAGAGAGAGAGAGAGAATTGGCATGCCAGGGCCTTTAGCCGCTGCAAATGAGCTCCAAATGCATGGGCCACTTTGTGCATCTGGCTTGATGTAAGTACTGGGAAACTGAACTCAGGGAGGCAGGCTTTGCAGGCAAGTGCCTTAACTGCTGAGTCATCGCTCCAGCCCCCACTTGTTCTTTCTTATTCATTCATTTAACAAATAGAATATCTACAAAGAGCCACATACCTACGTGCTGGAGCTCATCTTGGGAATATGTTGGGATTATGCCAGACAGAGTCCCTGTCCTCATGGAGCATCCTTCGCAGCAGGGAGTCAGCCACTAAGCTGGGCATCACTGCTGAGCATCTTCAGGCTTCCTAGCCCAGCCCCCAGCATCACCCAGAAATCCCAGAGGCCTGAGCAGTCATTGCTGAGCATCCCCAGGTCCCTGTCCAGAAGCTGCCACACCCCTACAGCAGGCTGGTGACCTCTCTCCCCTTGGGGACTTCCAGCATCCCTGACGCTGCTTCAGGGCTGTCCATCAGAGTGTCAATCGCAGGAGAAATTGAATCCAGGGGTGCATTCTGGCTGTGTTTGCTCACTTTTTTCTTAGCATGATCTTTGGTTTCATTATATTTAGGTATTTCTTTTATTTATCCACGCACCAGGAAGAAGCAGTGGTGGGGGGAGTGGAAGGTGCCTCTTTAAAGCAAGCATGAAATGTATTAGGAACCTAAAGTTGAGAATAATGGGCTTTTTTTTTCTCCCCACCTCCCTCCTGGAAAGCTAGCCTACAGGAGAAGAAAAAAAAAATCTATTGAAATAATTTCGTTTAGTCCTAAGTATAAAATAAGCGAAGTCAAGGTGTCTCAGCTGTTATTATTTTTCTGATGTTTTTGACACCCGCGTGTGGAGTTCTCCAGCGCTCACAGCTTCCAAAGCTGTGAGCTCCCACTTGGTATATTCGTAATACTCCTTAATATTTTCATTTTGATGTAATTTGCGGCCCCAGCTTTTTAAATATCCGCTCTGTAATAATGTTTAATTTCAGGGGTCACTCCGCCAAGGAGTATATTAAAGCTTATAAAACTCATTTCCAAAGCTCAAATATCAAGCTGTGATCAGGTTAGGAGGGCAGCATCTGTGAATATTTCATCTTTTATCATGCTGATAATAAGGAGATGACAGAGACGCATTATTACAATGAGAGAATTGCTCATTTCAGGCCTGGTGCTGGAAGCTGGGGTCTGCCGTGTGTATTACTCAATAAGAGCAATTCTGATATGAAAAGCAAGTTTACTGAGGCACCACTGTGTCTTATTTGGTTGGAATGAATAATATATGGAGCTGGTGGCCGGGGGAGGGGAGGCTTGCATGGAGAGGTGCACTTGGGGATAGACGGTGAAATAATTTATCAAAGGATGTGTATTATGGCCTGCAAATCAAGTTAAGATAACCACTGTTTATTAGAATCATTATTTCGGAAATCTGTATTCTGGAAATCTTAAAACAAGTGCGGGCTTACGTGGAGGAGACTCGTGATCCATTCGGACTGGTGGAGATGTCTGGTAATTATCTATTTGCACACAGGGGCTGAGTGAACTTGACACGCGGGCTGATTCCTGCCACATTCTCCATTGGCAACTTTCATTATTGCTTTGCGTCAAGCCAACTTCATCAAGCGGGAACCTTAAAACTCCCTTCTGTGGTAGTAAGATGGTAAAACACAGTCAAGCAGGAAGCCCCTCTAATCCCCACACTCACCTCTCTGCCCTGTCACAGTGGAAGGGGACAGTGACATGGGGGGGGGAGCTCATTGCTCAGGGACTAACCATCTCCTGCTGTGGGCTGTGTCCCTTGCTGCCTGCTAGGACCCTGGTGTGTTTGGATTCCCCCCTCTCTCCAGGGTCCCCTCACTCAGCCTATGAATGTGACCCTGGAAACAGATATTTTCCTTCATCTCGGATCTCCTAGCAGCTGTTTTCTTAGAGTCTCAACCAAGTGTTAAAGAATTGAATGGACTTACTGCCCCTCCCGTTCATGTCACATTCACCCCTCAGTTCATTTACAAGGTCATGGATGGGAGCCACCAAACCCACTGAGCAGTTTTTCCCTTTTTTTTTTTTTCTTTTTCGAGGTAGGTCTCACTCTAGTCCAGGCTGACCTGGAACTCATTCTGTAGTCTCAGGCTGGCCTCAAACTCACAGTGCTCCTCCACCACACCCTCCCAGCTACTACCACTGGGCGGGTTTTCATTGTCACCTCGCTCCACCTCTTGGTTGAATCAAGTCCCCATTGTTTTGGGACACCATTCAAGGCTGGTTTTTCCCTTTCCTAACTCCCTGTTCCTCCTCTGGTTCTTTACCTGGAAACTCTTCCCACCCTCCCTTAAGATGATGGGGTTCCACCAGCCTTCCCTCAAGCCGCTCCCTCTCTCTGAGAAGCAGGGTTTATTGCATCTTTGTGACACCATGCTTCAGCTTGCAAGTTACTAATGACATTTGGTTTGCAGTCTGGCCTCTCTTGGAGCTCCAGACCCATGTGTCTAACTGAGTGTCCCCTGAGCACCCCAAATGCAGCAGGTGAAATATTTCACAGCCTACACACACCGGCATATAGACTCATGTTCTTCCTCCCCACGTTCCCCCTCCTCCTTGCTCTAAAAACAATCATCCAAGCTAAATACAGGCCAGTGTCCTCAACACCTTCATTTCCTTCATGAATCATTAGCAACTCTTCGGTTCTTTTTTATTATCTTAAAAAACAAATAGGTTGAGGCTGGGGAAATGGCTCAGTGGGTAAAGGCGCTTGCTTTCCAAGTCAGCCAGCCCAGGTTCAATTCCCCAGTCTTCACATAAAGCCAGATGCACAAAGGGATGCATGCATCTGAAACTCATTTGCAGCAGCAAAAAGGGCCTGGTTTCCCCCCTTGCATAAATAAATATATATTTTAAAAGAAAACAAGTAGGTCTACTGATTATAAAATTGTTTCTGCTGGGGCTGGAGAGATGGCTCAGCAGTTAAAGCACTTGCCTCCAGTGCCTAAGGCCCTCGGTTCAATTCCCCAGGACCCACATAAGCCAGTCCCACAAGGTGGTGGCCCTGGTGAGCTCTCTCTCTCTCTCTCTCACACACACACACACACATTCTCTCTCTCTCTCTCTCTGCTTGAAATAAAAATATTTAAAAAAATAAAAAACGACACTTCCTTAAAAAAATTAAAAAATAAAATAAAAGAATGGGGAAGGCCTTTTAAAAAAATTATTTCTGCTTATAAAAAAGTAGCATACAGTTATTAAAACTGTTACAAACTATACCACAAAAATATATAAATTTTAAAATAAATATATATTTTAAAAAATAAATAATATACCTTAAAAGAAAACAAATAGGTCTACTGATTATAAAATTATTTCTGACTATAAAAAAGTAGCCTACGGTTATTAAAACTTTTTCAAACTATACTAAAGGGAAAAGGTAAAAGTCACCTAAATTCCAACCATAGATAATGATTAACATTTTGATATAGATATATCTAACCTTTTTAAAAAATTTAGTTAGTCAATATTTGCCGTCTACTATATGTCAATCATCACAATAGCCAAATGCATGCACACTCCCTCTTTTTATACAAAGGTGGGACTTAGCCCTACACACAATATCTTTAATTTAAGAAGGAACATATTTTCCTTTGAATAGCTATGGATCTACATGCTCCACTTAAATAGCTCCATAGTATCCCACGAAATGACCAGAGCCTGACTTCTGATGAAATAATAGGTTGTATAAAAAATTTTTAATAATATGAATGACTTTCAGTGAACATTCTTTTACAAAAATCTTCTTTTTCCTTGCTCAGTTCTTATTTTAAAATAAGTTTCCAGAAGTGGAATTGTGGAGTGTACATTTCTAAAGCATTTGATAACTATTACCAAATATCCTACAATAATGTTTTGCCAATGAATATGAAAATGGTTTGACAGTCTCCTCAAGAGTGAATACTATCAATTTTGTTCAGTTTTGCCAATTTGCCAAACAACATTTGTTATTGTGTATATTTATATTGTTACTTTGGATTGAGTATCTTTTGTTGGTTATTGTATTTCTTTTTTCTTTATTATCCATAAATTAGATACTTTGTGCATCTGGCTTTTACATGGGTACTGGGGAATCGAACCTGGGTCTTTAACCACTGGTGAACTTCTAAGATCAGCATTCCTATACATCATATTGGAGGTCCTGGTCATTACGATAAGAAAAAATAGACATAAACAATATAAAGATTTTTAAAAGTGTTAAATGGTGGTGTTTTTTTTAATAAGTGACATAATTGCTGAGAAACTCAAACAGTCAACCAAAATCAATACTTAATAGAACACAATTTAAAAAGTATCAAATAGGGCTAGAGAGATGGCTCAGTGGTTAAGGCACTTGCCTTCAAAGCCTAATGACCCCACTTCCATTCCCCAGTTCACACATAAAGCCAGATGCACCAAGTGGTGCATGCATCTGGAGTTGGTTTGCAGTGGCTAGAGACCTTTTAGCATGCCCATTCTCTTCCTGTGTCTCTCCTCTCTC
>PVHP010048687.1:0-12441 GCA_004024765.1 Zapus hudsonius
CTGTATATAGCCCCATCCATCAGTCCTACAGATGCCTAAAGTCCACATTTTGGGCACCTCTTATTTCTTATATGCCAAGATACATTTATGGAGTGAGTTGAAGAAAAGTCAGTGAATTCAGAGAGAGTATGATGTATCTGGGGGAGTGAAAATATATTCTAGAATTTTCAAGATAAAAATAGGGAAGCCAATCCTGGGAAGATGGTTTAGTGAGTAAAGTGCTTACTGAGTACTTTTAAGGAACTGAGTTTGGATCCCCAGCATCCATAAAGTAGCAATTGTGGGGTGTGCCTGTAATCCCGGTGCTGGGGAGGCACAGACCAGAGGATCCTGGGGCTTACTTGATAGTTTAGTCCAATCATTGAGCTCCGTGATTAGTGAGAAAGGTAAGATGAGTAAGACACCCAACGTCAACCTCTGGCCTCTGCATGCCACGCGCATATATACACATGTTATCTAGACACACACACATTCTCACACACATGGATATGTATATACACACCCACGTCCAGCACATACACATACACACAGAAAAATACCCAAGAGAGGCTTGGAGAAATGGCACAGTGGATAAAAGTGCTGGCTGGACCTGCATTCAGATCTCTAGAACCCATGAAAAGCTAGATGCAGAAGTGGGCAGTCATTCATTCCTCCTATGGGGAGATGGGAGACAGATAGGAAAGTACTGGAAGTTCGTGGGCCAGCTAGCCTGGTATATGCACTGGTGAACAAGAGACCTTGTCTCAAACAAGGTAGAAAGCCAGGACCAACACCAGAAGCTGTCCTCTGTGCCCCATGACATGTGCGCACAGGCCCAAGCACGCACATACAAATCATACACATACACACATTAAGTTGATTTAAAAACTGGATTTTTTATTCACGCTTCCACTCCCTGGGATGGGTCTCGTTGAGAATTTTTGCTCTTCGTTTTACTCCCTGAGATCATCCAGCTCATGACTCCTTTTCAGTCTCTCTCACAGCCATGACCTGGCTTCACAGTCCAGGTCTTTGCCATATTGGGGCCAGATGGCAGGCTTGCATTGCACTCCATCGATGACCTCAGCTCCCAAACCAGAGGAGACACTGTGTTCTGATCAGAGCCTTGAGCTCTAGTGTATGGCTATCTTTTATTCAAGCCTGCAGGGGAGCTCTCCCCAGACTCTGTGACCCCCCCCAAGACATGACCCTGGATCTTCTTGGTGATAGATTCTGCTCATTTTCAAGACAATAGTCAGTGTGAATGAACGTTCTGCTGCGACTCCTTCTTTTTCTGACCTGGAAGGAAAGAAAGGAAGCTGCAGGGCTGCTCTGAGCTTCTCTGAGCTGCTTAGACCCAGCTCTGGGGAAGCAGGAAGGGGCACTGGGGGCAATGAACACACACAGGCAAGGTCGTTCCAAGAGATGCAGATCCTACAGGATTCAGAGATGGCCTGGAAGGCAGGCTAGGAATGGATGGGGTGTCTCTCTCCTCTGTATAATAGCCTGCTTCTGACAAGGAGCTTCTGTTCTCTTCCACTGGAAAGCTTTTAAGAACGCTGAAAAGGACAGGCAATTACAGGAAGGTTAGGTGCGCCTGATTGGATGTTGTTACAAATCACTCATTGTCATACAAGGCATTTGGAAAGGAGGCCATCGGGGACTGATTGCCGTTTAGGGTAAGTGATTTCTGTTTAGAGTGAGCGAGCAGATGAAGGCTTGGCTTGTGCTCAGTGCCCTCTCTCCCTGTTTGCTGTTGTGTTGATGGTTTTTCTTGGCAAGGAGGGGTCATTCCAGATACTCAGAGGATGTATGAGTGCAAAGGGACTAGAGATTAGCCTTCTAGTCTCACCTCTGACTCACCTACGCCCCTGCCCTCATTCAGTATGCTGATGGGAAAACTAAAAACACAGAAGGGAAGACTCTGGCCCACCCTCACAGAGAAGGTTAGTGGAGGGCTTGGGCCATAGGTCATGTCCAGAACCCCAGGCCAGAGTCCTTGCTTATGGCTAGGCACCAAGATGAAACTTGGCCAGGACTGGAAGTTTCTAATAAGCCACCATGTGTATAGCTCTGCAGGCTGAGCATACCCTATGGCTGCAGGTGCCAATTCACAGTCTATTTCTTTGGGTTCTTCACATCCTATCCCTGGGGATTCCCTGTGACCATGTGATGTCCCCAAGAGGCAGAGGAGCTAGCTAGACTAACCTGATGTATCCAGTTCTCTCTCTCTCTTTCTCTGTCTTTCTCTCTCTCTCCTCCTTTACCCTCAACAGTTGGCACTGATATTTTGTGAGATTAATTTCCCTGTAAACTAGCAAAGAACACTGAACTGTAACTGAAAAGAAGTCAGAAGATAGAAATGGGGGTAGTAGAAGAAAGGAAATCAGAAATAAATTTTGGTAAAATCCACAATTTGATCCAGAAATTTTTCCTCCATGATTTTACCTGAGGGAAAATGAGGCAGAGAATGGCCAAAGAACAACTGAGGGTTGGAACCTGCATGTTTTGAAGGTGCACTGTTATGGGTGAATTATAGTCCCCCACTTATATATTGAAGCCATTCCATGTGCTGGTCAGTCTTTCATCACTGCGACCAATAACTGAGAGAGAGGGTGTAAAGGAAGATTTATTTTAGCTCACTGCTTCAGAGGTTTCAGTCCGTGGATGTCTGGCTCCATTGCTGTGAGTCTGAGTCAAAGCAGAACCTTAGAGCAGAGGAACAAATGGAGGGGGAGTCTGCTTACCTCATGGTAGCCAGGAAGTAGAAAGTGAGACAGGGAGGTATGGCTATAGACAGCACCAGGTTGCTAGAATGAACATCCAGAACAGGCACAGTTTAGAGGCGGAAGAGATTTATTTCAAGCTTACAGAGCGGGGGGGGTGGGGTGTGTTCCATCAATGGTGGAAGGAGCTGCTTCCAGACATCCAAGCAGAGAGAAAAACTATAGCAAGAAAAACACCAGCACCAGCACACTCACATCAAAAAAGCAGCAAGCAACTGGGACCCAGGTAGAACTGAAAACTCTCTGTACACCTTTGAGCTGGAAATCAGATCCATCCCCAAACACACCTTAGGGTTGGGCTTCAGGATTTGCCCCCAGTGACACATTCTCCAGCTAGGCAGCTGGAGACAAGTTTTAATAAAACACCTGAGTCTATGGGGGATATTCACTCAAACTACCACAGGTGCCAAGGTGAAGGTAAAATCCTTCCACCAGACATACCTTCCATGATCTTCTTCCCACAGCTAAGTCCTTCCTCCTAAAGTTCCAACAATTTCTCTCCCAAAGTATTGTCACCATTTGACTTTGACAATGAGCATATGGGTTGTGGTAGTATTTTCATATTCAACCATAAGACTCCAGTAACTCAGAATGTGACCCTTTTTGGAAATGGTGTCTTTTCAGAGGTTATCAAAATTAAAATAAAGTCATTAGAGCACACCTTCACCCAGTGTAGCTGATATCTATAGAAAGAAGAAAAATTGGAATATAGAGACATGTAAACAGGAAAGCCATGAAGGGACAGAGAGAATTTCATTTGGAAGCAGAAACTGGAATGATGTGTCTACAAGCTGAGGAACACCAAAATTCCCAGCAAATCACCACAAGATAGAAGAGAGGCATGGGCAGTCTCCCTTGGAGCTCCCTGGAGGAACCATTCCCCATCTTCCCAAAGTGTGAGGAAACAAGTTTTATCTCCTAGTACATTGTACGGCAGCTATAGGAAACTGTTACAAGAATTTCCTTCTCTGCTTTCTATTTTAATTCTTATCATTTAACTATATATCACACTATTTTACTGAGGTGAAAATGTCTTGGATATATGATAGTTGTTAATGTGATTTGTATTAGGGAAAAGCATGCCTGGTTGTATGATAAAGTCTATAGGGCAATCTTGGCATCTCTAGTCATATCTGCAGCAGGAAAATCCCTCATCTAACTATTGCTTATTAAGGACCTATTAAGCACCTAGAACTGGATTCTGTCCTATAGATATAAAGACACATAAAACACAATTCTCCCTCATGAGGGCCTCACAGTTTGGTAGGAGAAGTAATTGTGTTGGTTGTTTTCTCATTTTTCTTTTGTTGGGACAAAATACCTGTCTGGATGCAACTCATGGAAGGAAAAGGTTATTTGGCTTATAGTTTCTATAGGAAGTTTCTCTCATAGAAGGCAAATCATAGCAGGAGCAGACAGCCAGCATCATATCATCACATCAGCAGGGAGGAAATAGAAAAGCTCACCCCCCGAGGCACACCTCCTTCAGCAAGGTTCCACCAAAAACTTCCCAAACAGCGCCACCAAAACTGGGGTTTAAGTGTTCAGGCACATGAGTCTATGGGGGGGCATTTTACATTCAAACCACCACAGTAATCAAGTTGACAGGTAATTGTGGTGTGAAGTGGCAGAGGAAGGAGCAGTGTGTTTTAGGTGAACAGAAGTGATGTGAGTAGATGTGGGAGAAGCCAGGAAAGGGCCCTGGAGAAGAGATCATAGGAGCGGGGCCTTTAAGAGGTCATGCAGGCTCTAGGTAGAAAATAACACAAGCAAAGGGAATGTAACATAAAGCACTGTGTGAGTGTGTGTGTGTGTGTGTGTGTGTGTGTGTGTGTGTGTGTGTGTGTGTTGTTCTTCTTGGTGGCAATAGATTTACCCAAACACACCGTATCAACTGTTTAAGGCATAAGGCACGGGGTTGCCCAGGTCAGATCCCTCCAGCTGAGTAATGTAAGTTCTCGGAATCAACCTCAGTTTACGCCATCTGAGACAGAGCCTTTCCTCTGAGTGTCTTCTTGGGCCTATGTTTCCAGCCAGCCAATCCATTCCTTACCTTTCTGCACCCTCATCTGTGTTCTCAAGGTAAGTCTCTGGAGTTCTTTTTCCAATGATAGCCTTTATTTTTACATGCATGTGTATGTGTGTGTAGGTACGTGTGTGGAGCTCATCAATTTGGCTGGACTGGATGACAATTGAGCCCCAGAGACAGTCCTGTCTCTGTTTGCCCTGTACTGGCATTTCAAGGGCATGCAACCCCACCAGGCATTTTTATGTTAGCTTCCATCTCTTTAACCTGGGACACCCAAGGCTACTCACAGACCATCTTTCTGTCCCTAGACCAAGATCTTTCTACACTTGCATATGTGCGTGTGTGTACATGTGCCACTGCTTTTAATTTTTTTTAATTACAAAAGAATGTTCATTAGTTGAAAGGTTGGGTGCAGCTGTTGATTGTACCTGGGGGTAATGCTGTGTTATGGGATAAATGCCACAATCTGCGTTGGGAGAATGCAGGAAAGGGTTTGGAACAATAGACACACACACACACACACACACACACACACACACACACACACACACATTGGATAATTTGCAAAAATAGGTAAAACCCAAACTTTGCATGCTAATATCACAGGAAATCAGAGTGGACTTCATAGCATACACTGGTTGAGACCAAGCTCTCAAGAGTCAGAAGAAGAAGAAGCCAACTATGGTAATGATGAATGATTAGGAGATGTCTGAAATGTAGCTTACCGTCGCATTCACTATGCTTGATCTCATGGAGTGACCACTGCACAGTCAGGAGACCTCTTCCAGTTCTCACGTGGTCAATTCCAAGCGACCTTGGCCATCCCCATAGGGTCTCACTGCAAAACGTCTCTTCCAAATCTAGCATCTTATCTTTCCTTTGTTTACTCTCTGGAAATGCTCATTGTTGGTCTAACTTGGTTATTTAAAATTCAGACCCTCTGAATTGAACATGTATAGTTAATTCCCTTTCTGGTTCTTTCTAGTTAATAGGCTAGGATTTGATTGGGGGCAAGACCAAAGGTGTTGTATGTTTCTGTATCAAAGTCAATTTTCCCTTCCTGGGAATAGGAACTATTGTACAGTTTGATGGACAATATAAGTCATGACTATCTGAAATAGCACAGTGTCCTAAAAAAAGACTATATAGAGAGATTACAATCCAGGTCTTCCATGAATGAACTTTCAGGTCAGTTGACCTCAATAAGTCTCAGTTTCTTCACCTATGAAATGACCTCAAAGGGTTCTTTACCTGTGAAATGGTACAACTTGAAGGATCATTGTGTAAATCAAATTGATTTACTTATCAAAAATTCATCGACTACTGACTGTATTCTGGTCAGCATACAGGCTTCTGGTAATCCAGAATGAATGAAACAAGCTGATTTCCTTCCTCTTAAGGAATTTATAATTTAGTGGGAGAGACAGGTGATAAATAGGGAACTACCACGTTACAAAAATGTGATTAAGTTGTATAAAAACAGAACACTAAGATGGAGAATGATGGTAGGCTAATCATTCCTCATTCAGATAGAGCTGGCAGAGGCAATTTGTCTGAGAAGAATTTAGCCATGCTGGGGTGAACAGAGAAGGGCGGACCAAGAAGTAGGAAGAGCTGGGTGTGATGGTGTACACCTTTAATCCCAGCACTCGGGAGGCGGAGGTAAGAGGATCACTTTGAGTTTGAGGCAAGCCTGAGACTACATAGTGAGTTTCAGGTCAGCCTGGGCTAGAGGGAGACCCTGCCTTGAACAGCAGCAACAACAACAAACCTTAAAAGTCAGGCACACTGAGTTTAACATGTATAGTCAATTCTTTACCTGGTCCTTTCTAGCTAATAGGCCCTCGGGTGGGAGAGATCAGAAGTTAAGGTGCATATGTAATAATGATGTGAAATTGTAGGAATATAGGCAAATCACATTAAAGTCTCAATGCCGTGTCTGTGGCAATTTCTTCCCCACAATTTATCTCTCTGTCACTTTCCAAAAAAAAGTCCCCTCTCCAGTCCCCCCCATGATTATTGCACTGACATTTTCAGAAAATAGGGTGTCTATGTGCACACAGGGGTGTGTGTAGGAGTATATACACTTCCACCCATTTGGGACCATTACAGGCCTGTCACCAGCTCTCATTGAGAACATGGCCCTGCATCACTTGTCCCCAAAATGAAATTAAGTGCATTGTACAAATAAGTTCAGCTTCCGCTCTGAGCCAGACTCCAAGTGGTTTCCTGGCTTTGCTTTCCCCAAAGATCAAAAGGGTTGCAAAATATGAAATCCACATCCAATGCTAATGGCCTGGTGGCCTGTCTCCAGGAGAACTGATAAACTTCTCAGATAGAGAGGGCAGACGATTAAGAGAGACGAGCTACAGATGTGCTGTTTGGTGCTCATGTCCAAGAAACACTCACATTTTGGAATGTTCAGAAGTAAAACCCCAGGAAATGAAAGTCTGGGTGGAATTAGAGCAACAGACGAAAGCAAGTCATGTCTAGCTTCCTCTAGGGATTGGAGTTCTCTAGGAGGGCCAGAGTGACAGTTATGGAAAAATAAAACACAGAATATCCGAAATGCTAAAACACAGTCAATGGTTTATAACCACATGAGCTTTAAGTCCAGGCAGTCTACCTAATACTTAGATGAGGAAATCAAGCCCTACACAGATGAAGCAGTGTCTAGTCGCCCAGAGCCTTCAGGTCACAGAAGGAAACCTTGCAACTTGTCTTTTTTTCTGCCCTCCTCTGGCTTGCTCTTGGGCATTCAGAGGAGTGGCAAGGTTTCTGTTCACTCACGGTGGGTGTGGCCAATGATATTGGTTTCTGTTGGGTTTGTGACAAGGTCTTCATCGTGGGTGGAGTGTTGGCTCTCTTGCTTTGGGAAAGGCCTTGGGCACTGGTGTGGTGGTGTGGAGATCTGCTCTTCACGCTGGGAAGTCTCCCCATCTTTGCTTGACAACCACAAATCACTAAATTAGAACAAGCACCATAATAGAGAATAAATTGGAGGGTTCAGTTAAATAAGTCCGGGGGAGCAATTTTCCATGTGTTCTTTCACAGGAGATTTTGCCAAAGGAGCCTGGGCCCTCATTTCCCATTAAGGTCATTGCTAACTGTGGCTTTAGAGAGGAGATTGGATGAGAAGACAGACAGCTTGTGAGGGGGAGGAATTGTGGGTTGGGAAGTGTGCAATGGGAAATCCTCTATGGGAGAGATGGAAAGAGGTGTTAATACTCCATGAAGCCTGCACCCACCCCTCATCTCAGGGTCTGCCCTCCTTAGTAAAGGTTTTCTTTGTCTCAAGAACTTGGAGGGAATTCTGGGAAAAGCTGGTCTGTATTAGATGGAGGTCTTAACCACATCATCGGAATCCCTCAGAAGGAGAGGTCACAGAGACACAGACTGTGAGATGCACATGGCTTACTGAAGAGTGTTCTTTCCACCCACATCTATGGAAGACCAGGGGTGGAGTGACAGTGGGTAGGTAGCCTTGACTGAGTCCACGGGGCACTGTACAACTCAAAGGACTTCCACAGTTGTCCCATTGTGTTGAGATGACCATGCCTGCATCAGTCACTGTTTGTGGGACATCCCGGGAAGGAGTATATACTTGGGTGGGAAGGCTGTGCAGCCCAGAAGCATGGGGCACAAGCCCTTCCTCCAGGGCACCAATGGTGGCACAGTAGCCACTGCTATGGGTACTGAAGACAGAAGTCTGTCTATATTTTTCTAAATTCATCTTCCCATTCACAGTGAACCTCCATTTGGCCAGGATGCAGGACTCTTCAGTTTGGTTGGTGCTGATTCTCTTCCTGCCCTTGGGGTAAGTTCTAGGCAGGTTATGTGGAAATAAGACTTAAGATCTATAGACACTGAGGAGACTCAAAACTCATCAAAGCAGAAACTCCGAGGCTGCTGAGAGCTGAACACTAAGGGAGCCTGTCAAAGCTCCCTCTGAGGCTCAGGGAACAAGAATGTAAGAGCCACAGGCTGGGAAGGTATATTCTGAGGCATTAGCTCCTGACGGGGACTGAGTACTGCATTCCTGACACCACAGTCATTACTGATATCTTACTGAGGAGGTCCTCCAGTGGAATGGGAGCAGGTAGAGGGGACGGAAGAAGATGACCCAATGGGAATATGACCAATTTGTATTGTGTCCACATATTAAAGTTCCCAATAAAAAAGTTAAAAACAAAAGCCTTGTCTATTGAACAGGAAAAAGAGATCCTGGGGAGATGGTTAAGTGGATAGAGTACTTGCTATACGAGTAAGGGAAGTGGAGTTCAGATCCTCAGAATCACATAAAACCTAGACATGGTGGTACATGTCTGTAATCCCAGCATGCCTACAACACCGAAGAAATGGAAGTTCCTGGGTCAATGATCCTGGTAAAAGCAGTGGAGAACAGCACAGAGACCCTGACTCAAACAAGATGGAAGATGAAAACCAACACGTGTAGTTGCCCTCTGACCTCCACACATGCTCCAAGGCTCATGAGTGCCCTCACGCATGCACACAGAAAAGATTTTTTGAAATAATAGGAAAAAAATAAACAAGGTGTATTTTCTGTTCTGCTCCATGACATTGACACCAAACATGTCTGTGGTCAGATGTATGTGCTTTTCTTCACACTGGACAATTCTCCAACCCTGGCCTGGTGTCTGATAATTCAATTCTGACACCAAGGGGTGAGGGTGCTGCATAGGTTCCCTCCCAGTTCAAAATGGCTCAGTCCCACAAGACTGCCCTCATTTCAGATGCTGTTAGTTGGGGGAGTTCCAGAGAGATGCTGTTTAAGAGAAGCACAGAGCATGAATTGTCCTTTTGTCAAAGAGATTTTTTGATATTAGCAGGCAGTGTGGTGTTGGGGAGAGGAGCATGTGAAAGAGAGTTTTAGCCCCAAGAGATTAAGTCAGCTGTTTACTTTCAAAAGTTTTTGAGGGAGAAAGAGGTTTTACACTGTAGGGAAGAGGGCCTAGTTAATATGTGACCCATGCTTCATGACTGAGGTAAAGGAACAAGACTCAGGCTATGTGATAGGCTGCCTGAGGTCTTCCAGGTGGTGTGACAGGATCCAGGACATCACTTTAGTTATCATTGCCAATTCATCACTTAGAAGAATATTTTAAAGATCAAAGGAATAGTCAGATACAGGAACACACAGGACAAAAAAAAAACAAAACAAAACAAAAAGAAATACATAGGGTCAGGTCTGAATGCAGGAATTTCTGTTCTGTGGGCCTGGGGTGCATACCCTCTCTGAACGTGGATGTCCTTACTCACCAAACTGGATGATTTCTGAACGTTATACCTTTGCATTGGGGGGTAATGGTAGTTTTATTACTGAAGCACAAGTCATTAAATCATTGCTGATTGACCTTTGACATTTCTCTTCTCCCGAGTTTAGGGGTTGGGATTAACATTTCCCACTCTCTGGTCCCATGGTGGTTCTTCTGGTAACCAGCTCCATCCATCCTGAGTATATGAGTGGCCCTAACCATAGTTACCTCACCAGCATACAAAGACACATCATTTCAGAGAGTCCAAGGAGTTTAGAATTTCTTTGCTAGGAAATAAGTCAGAGCTCAAAATATATTTCTTAATATATCAGAGAATCATGTAAGCCTTCGGGCATGGCATCCAATGAGACATGTCTGTTCTCCTGACCTAATGCTGGATCAAAAGGATACAGGCATCTGCTGAGACTTCCTGACCATGAATCCTTCAAGCCTAGGGGCTCCCATGCTAGTTTTTTTGGGGAGAATGAGATGCAGTTAGCTGTTTCCCTGTCAGGCTGGAGTGTGGAAATTACTGTGAGAATGAATGTGGCTTAGACGCTTCATGTTGCAACCTCCTCCCTGGGTATGTGTCTCTTTTACAGAACCTATCTGCTATGCTCTGGATTGTGACCCCAAAAAATTTCTCTATGGAAGCCCTGATATCTCCATTGTAATGTGATTATATCTGAAGACAGGACCACTAGGCAGGTAATTAAGGTCACATGAACTCCCAGGGTTTGGGGTTTTGATATAATAATTCTTAAGTCATTTTATGAAAAAGAAGAGCTCCTTTTTTCTTCTATGCTAACATAGAGGAAAGGTCCCATGAGGGTACATTGAGAGGGTGGCCTCCTCAGAAACCCACAAGACTGGGTGCCTTGATTGACCCCAGGATTCCACTCCCCCACTGACACCTCTTCCAGCTAGGTGGTTGGAAATTCAGGTGACAAACTTTAATAAAGCACCTGAGTCTATGAGGGACATACATTCAAAATACCATACACAGTCCTGTAAGGGTTAAAAATGGCAAGGTCAGGAACAGTGAGGGATTTAGTAAGAGGACTTACAGCTGGGGTGTGAGACAGACAGCCAAGATGATTAGATAAGGACAGGGGTCAAGTCTTGGCAGATGGCCTCACGAAGCCACCCCTCGAGGAGCATATGTTGCCCTTTCCCCTAATAAACTTCTCAACTTTATAGCTAGTTATAGCCTTACACAGTCCTGCATCTAATTGAAACAGGCTACATTGTGGGTAAGGGTGGCTTCTAAGAAAGCCCCTGGCTATTTCAGACAAGGGACTACCATGGACTACCCCAGGGTGGAGAGGAGAAATGGTAAACCAAGACCCAAAGGCAAGAAATCAGAGGCAGCCCTTGCTGCTGCTGTTTGGGCTGACTGGCCTTCCACTCAGGAGGGTGGATTTTTCTTTTTCTTTTTCTTACTTGCCTGCTTGATCTCTAAGCCCCCTTGTAAATTCTCCCACAGGCACACAAGAACTGAAACTGACTGCTGTTTGGTTGGGATCAGAGGGAATTAGGAAGAGGCCTCTCCCCATAGCAGAAATACTCACAATGTCTACTACAGTATGGCTTTACTTGGTGCAGAAAAACACACGTGTAGGAAAAAGAAATCACAAAATCATGGCTTTGGGGTTGAGACCTTTCAGGTAAGCTCTTTCTTTCTTATACAGGTTAAACATCTATAATCCAAAGAGCTAAAATCCAAAATGCTGTAAGTTCCAGAACATTTGGAGTGCTGACACAATACTTTGATCATGCTCAGGTGACCCATAGTTTTTGAATTAGGGATGCTTAACAGGTAAGGTCTATGCAAACATTCCATATTCTGAAAAACGATGGCATCTGAAACACTTTGCATTTCAAACATTTTGGTTAAGGTATACTAAGTTTGTACTACGCAAAGATTGAAAACTATAATGAATGAGCCATTATTTTCTAGTAATAATGTAATTACTTAAAAAAATATTCCCGTGGAGGGGGAGAATATCAGAGACTTGGCAACCCTCAGTAACAACACACTTGGGTCAGGAGAACCCGGCTGAAGACTGGGCTATCCATGGTCCCCTACCACAAAGACTGATCCAGATGGCCCACAGAGGAGGATATCCAGCTGATTGGGAATGGGGAAGGGGGGCAACGAGGAATTGGGGATAACAACTCATTGTTGGCCCACTAAATAATGAAACTTATATGGACAATAAAAAAGAAAAAAAAATATTCCCCCTCTCTTAACCCAGTATAACGTATGTCAAATACGTACCCTTATAAGCACCTCCCAGGAAAAAAAAGTAATGGGAGTATGTTAGATCTCTCTCTCTCTCTCTCTCTCTCTCTCTCTCTCTCTCTCTCT
>PVHP010048688.1:0-12349 GCA_004024765.1 Zapus hudsonius
AAAATCTCTAACAGTTTATCAGATAAAAGACAAGATGAAGAAGGTCTGCCAAGCTTGCTACTTGGGAGGCTGAGGCAGGTGGATCACAATTTCAGGGCCACCCAAGGCAGCTTAGCAAGACCCTGAATCAAAGCTAACAGTAAAGGAAGGGTGGAGATTGGGTTGGTGGTGGAGTGCTTACCTATTGAGGTAATTGAGGACCTGCTCAATTCCCAGCACCGCTTTTAGCAAACGGGCCTCTCCTGTTTGTCTAGAGTAAAAGTGGTGTTGGGTTTTTGTTTTAAGGGGTTTGTCTTGTTTGCTTTTTAGGAATTAAAATCTGGGAATGTTTATTTTTTATTTTATAAAATTACCTTTTAATAAATGTAGCATGCAAATAAGTGCCCACAAAGTATACTATGGTGGTTTGCTTCAGATGTTCTCCATAAACTCGTGTTGTCTGAATACGTGATCCCCAGCTGATGGCAATTTGGGAGGTGGAGCCTTGCTGGAGGAGGTGTGTTGCTGGGGGCTGACCTTACTTGCCAGTGTTAGTTCAGCTGACTGTCCTGCTGCTGCTGTCCACCTGATGTTGGACAGGAGGTGATGTCCAGCCTCTGCTGTACCATCTGTTCCCTGCCTTCAAGGAGCTTCCCCTTGGGACTGTAAGCCAAAGTAAATTCTTTCCTTTAAGCTCTTTATGCTGAGTGTTCATCTAAACAACAAGAATATAACTAGGACATATAGTGAGGGTGAATGAACTACCATGGGAAAAGCATCTTTCCTATAACGTTCTTTCCAAGACAGCATACAAATGTTTCATCTTTTGCTCTGAAGTTTCAAAGTTTCCTTTTTGAACAGGATTTAGTACTTCTTGTCCTAAAGCTCCTGTAGATTTTGTTCTCTCATATCTTTAATCTGCTCATTCTCCCTTCCCCTTTATTCTGTCTCTCTTGATTTTTGTTTTTCCAATTAAATCATCAAATCAGCCACGGCTGTAATCTTCAGGATGTTCCAGGAACATTCAATCTCCTCTAATAGCTGATTTCCTCGCCACTGCTCAAAACTCAGATTTATAGCCATCTATGTAGTATTAATTAAACAGGATTTCATAATGAAATTCCTCTAATTATGATATCAGTGCTTCTATTAAACTCAAGTTTTGCTAAGGGCTCTTTCCTTAAGCACAACCCAGCATCTGTGAGGGGAAAACATAATTAAGAACTTTAATGGAAAGTTTGCAAATGTGCACTTGCTACATAATTCTGAAGCACTGTTTTGAACTGTTTTTGTGCTTTCCTTTGGCATCTCCAGATTATTAGAATGTTCCTTGTGCTGCTGTTCTTTGGGGCCTTGAAGAGGACACAGGATATGACGTGATGTGATGTAGGGCTACCAAGTTCCAGGTCTTCATGTTTCACTTAGCCCGGAATTCTGCATAGATAAAAAGCCTCAGGATGAACACACAACAAAGTGATCTGAACCCCAGAGTTTATCCCCATCCCCCACATAAGCTCAAAACTGGCAGGAGGTTGGAAATGTGGATCTTTGTGCCTCTTAGCATTGCTTATGGAACTGTACACAGCTTTTAAAAGCCCTCTTTCTGTAACTTGGCCTTTCTGTCTGCATAAAATGGGACCCACGTGGATTTTTGACAAAGGCCTCCACCAGGTCTCAGAAAGCTCAGAATTATTATCTGGGAAGAAGACTGAGCTGTGAACCAGGAGATCTGGTTTTCTGTTCTAGATAGGAAAGTTGCCTTATGCTTCTGACCTCCACTTGGCTCATCCAGAAAGGGAGGAGTGGGCTGGGTTATTTCCATGGTCCTCTGAAGGAGAAAGTGACATGTGCAGTTGTTCTGGGCAGAGGGTTGGAGTCTGGAAGCAGGATGAGCTGGATGGAAGATGTCTTTACCCAGGTGGACCAGATCTTTCAGGGCTGGTGGGCAGCCAGTCAGGAGCCCTCAACACAGCTCCCTCCATGTGGGTTGAGAAGATAGGAGCAGAGAAGCAATGGCAGGGAAGAAGATGTGAGACAGTCTTGTCTGGGAACGTTTGTTCTGGGCAATACTCCAAGGATTGTAGCCCTAGACCAGATTGTGTTATACCTGCGGTGTAAAGGGGCTGCTTTTCTGCTATTTTCAGTAAAACTTCCTTATGGGATTCTGTTTGTTACTAAAGAGTGTCAGGAAGTCAAATAGTCGGACCATGTAGTCACTGAAGGAAACCACCACCGAGGAATGTATGCAAACCCCGTTCTGGGATGTGTTCTTTCTCTGTCAAGATGATTTTATCAAATATGAATTTTCCCTCAGCCACAAGCATTAGGACAATGACAATGACAAAATAGGGGAGGTAGGTGTGTGAGTGTGTGTAGGAGAAGGGGTGAAGATATATATATATATATATATATATATATATATATATATATATATATATAGTAACAAGTGTTCCTTATGGAATGTTCTGGGAAAAGGTGTGAATAAAAATTATAATATTATCCAACCATATTTCTACTCAAACACAAATAATCACTGTTAACATTTTGGAACTTTCCAAGTTTTTGGTTGTTAAAATGAGGTTTGTTTCCCATACCTTTCAATCATTTCGTCATCTTGGCTTTACAAATAGCCCTACAATAAACATGTTTGTCTATATTTTCAAATTATTTCCATAGATGTTCCTAGATGTTGACATACATCTTTTTGTTGTTGTTGTTTCCTGAGTCTCCTTCCCCAGGTGTCTGACTAACAAACCACCCTCCCAGCAGTACCTGCTCCTCTCACTGTGTTCTTAACAATGGTTATGATTTATTTCCTCAAATCTTTGCTAACCTAATGGCGGGAGGAAATCGTGTGTCATTTTTGTGTTTTATTTTTCTGATTACTGGTCATATTGAATGTTTCCTCATGCTCATGAGCTCGCTCTATTTCCTCTCTCTAAGTATCAGTGTGTGTCATTTGCTCATTTTCTCTCCTTTAATAGAAAGCATTTACCTGTTTCTGTTTTTATAATAACCATTTTTAGTTATTTTTCCCTTTTGTTTTTACAATGCCCTTATGATTACAGAAATTATAAGTTTTCATTTGTTTAAATCTGTGATCTTTTCCTTCACATTTTTTCTGTTGCCTTTGTAGTCAGAAAGTTTGACTTGTCTAGATACTAAGTTAATATTTACTTCTATTTTCTTGGTTTGTCTGAATTTTAAGACTGTTTAGTTCTTTCATGTATTTGGAATTAATTTTGGTGTCTAGTGTGGGATGGTAATCTAAATATTTTTGTGTCCAAGTAGCTACCTACTTTTTCTGTGTGTGTGTGTGTGTAAATGCCTTTATGATCATATGCTGGATCACATTCTTTTGGGGTATTTTTTATGTTTTGCTGTGTATAGTGTGTGTTTAGGTAGATGTATGTGCCCTTGCAACACCCGTGAGCTCCCCTGCAGCAAGGGGCGCTCACCTGCAGGGCAAGAGCAGAAAGTCAGGTGTGTCCACCCCATCTCTGTTCTTACTGAGCCTGGTCTCTTAGTGACACTGGACCTTACTGGCAATGCCCTGGTCTCTGCTCCCCTTTACTGGGCTGGGATTACAGGCATGCCTGGCCATCCAGCTGGGGTCTCAGCCCCTCATGCTTGTATCTGCACATTTAGCTGCCCAGCCATCTCTCCAGCCCATTTGAGGGGTTATTGTAATTTTTGGTGAAAGATAGGGTTGTCACTGTTTTGTATTCAGTTCATTGACACATGAGGGGACCTTTCTAGGCTTTTCTATCCCTTGGTCTCCTTATTCCCACTCCAGAGACTCACACCTCCCCCAAGTTCCCCAGTTCTTACATGTTTGAAAACCTGATATTTCTTGTTTGGGACTGCTCTCAGCTCTTCTTGTTTATGTACTTTCCAGATGAATGGTAGAATCATTTTTTTTTGTGAACTTCCAAAAACTCCCTTTGGGGTTTTGATGGAAATTGGATTCAACCTATAAATTAATTGGGAAGAATTTGGCATCTTTACAGTGTTCAGTCTTCCCAGCCAGGAATACACATACGGCACGTCCCTCCACACTTGCAAATATCCTTTTCTGTCTCAGCGGAATTGTGTTGTTTTCTTTCTATAAATTCAAATTTCTTACTAAGGTACTCCCAGATTATTTTATATTTTGAGCACTTTTTAAAATGGAATCCTTTTCCTCTTTTATATAGATCACTGCTTTTAGTATCTCTTTTCTCAGTGCTTGCCAAGTACTAACAGAAATGTAAGTGAAAAGTATATTTGCTCCTTTCCAAGCTTAGAAACTCTGAGATTTAAAACTGAAACCAACCCCAAATATATTTTCTTTTTACTTATGATAAAACTGAGGTCATCAAAGATGAAGTAATTCTTTAAGAGCATAACAGTTGTGAAAATAGTGACTATAGCTGAATTCAGCCAAATGTCTAGACTCTCTGTTTCAGGGACTTGTGAAACTTAAAATATCCGAAACTAAATTCGTGATTTTCCTCTTTGTAGTCATTGATAATAATCTATCTATCATTTATATTTTATAATAATCTTTAACCTTTTTAATACTCTAGAATGACTTGGTAGCTGAAAGCAGTGCACATGTAGTGTCTGTCTTGTTAGCTGAGTCACGAACAGCCCGTGGGTTTGTGGGGCGACATCATTGTCACGGCTCAGCCTCAGCACATCACCCGACTTGACTTCCCGTCATGTCCACCCCCGTCACGAGCTCTTTGTTCCACGCCAGGTTCAGTTACTGCCATCACTCACCCTCACTCACGCCTCACACTGCACCCAAGTAGGCAATGACGGAGCTGGGGAGACTTCTCAGTGGTTAAAGGTACTGGCTTGCAAAGCCTGACGCCCCAGGTTTGATTCCCCAGGCCAAGCCAGATGCACAAAGTGACACTTGTATCTGGAGTTCATTTGCAGTAGCAGGAGACCCTGGCAAACACATTCCCTTCCTCCCTCCTTCACCTCCCTCCCTCTCTCTATTTCCCCCTCCCCCCAGCCTTTGAGCGAGGCAGAGTCAGCTCAGACACCCCGTCTCCTGGGTGGAAGCCATGAGGAGAGCACCAGTGTTGCAGGAAACAAAGTGATAGGTCAGTGTGCCTCTGGCCTAGTATGAGTTCTTTGTGTGTGTGTGTGTGTGTGTGTGTGTGTGCGCACAGCATGTGCACACCCTTGTGCACACATGTGGAGGCCAGAATATAATGCCAAGTATTCTCTATCGCTCTTCTGCTCTGTCTTGGAGACAGTCCCTCACTGAACCTGAAGCAGCCACTTTTCAGTCAGACTAACTGAACAGTGATCCCCAGAGACCCTTCTGTCTCTGCCCACTTCAGGACTGAAGTTACAGGCATGCCGAATCACCTGCTCAGAATCAAGGTCAGGCCCTCAAGCTTGCTCAGCAAGCACTCTTGCTCACTGAACCATCTCCCCAGCTCCATCTGTTCCTGTCTGGGAAGTTCTGTATGTGTACCTTGCCCAACATATGGAGTTCTTTTTCAACAGTCTGGTCCTGCTTTGGGTCTTGGTGGCTGTGGTAAGTTCAGGTGTGTTGGCCTACTTGTACAACCAGGTGCTGAGTCACTCCATCTTGACAATGGTTCTCAAGATGGAGTCAGTCAAGACACGACCTGTTCTATACGTGATCTTATGATTCTGGGAATCAGGTCTCACTGGGCTGAACTTCCTATTGAGGTGCAAGGGGAGCATCCATCACCTTAACTTTAGTCACTTCCAGAGGCTGCCTGCACTCCTTGGCTCATCAGCATAGTCAGCAGCGATCCCTGACTCTGACCACCTCTTTTCCTTCTTGCATTTTAAGAGACCCTTAATATTACACTGGGCCCACCCAGATCACTGAGAGTGTCATGTTTAAGAATGGCAGCCTTCACTCTATTTATAACTCTAGTCTCCCTTTTTATATACACCTTTACAGGTATATTGACTAGCACATTAATAGCTTCAAACCTGGCCACAACAGCAAGAGCGATCTCTCAACTCTGGCAACCTACCCAGATTGAATGTAAAATGTCCCTCGTAGCCTCGTTTATGTTTGTGATTAAGCCTCATATCTAATCCCCAGCTGGTAGAGCCTTTGAGAGGTGGAGGCCTGTTGAAGGAGGTGTGTCAGTGAGGGCAGGCCTTGGGATTTTTATAGCCGAGTCCAGCTTGCCAGTGTTAGGAGTTCACTTTTGCTGCTTCCTCCCAGCTGATGTGATAAGGTGTGATGCCCCAGCTGTCTGCTCTGCCACACGTTCCCCACCATGATGAAGCTTCCCCCTTAAAACTGTAAGCCAAAATAAGCCCTTTCCTTCACAAACTGCTTCTCATTGGGTATGATTTGCTCTGCTAACAAGAAGGTAACCTCTGAAAAATCTAAGCAGATGAGCTCCTCCCCTTGACGTAATTGAATGACTTTCCCGTTGTTCTCTGGATCATGACCAGAATCTATCACTCCATTCAGTGTCCTGCCTCACTGGCTCCATACCCTGCCTCAGCCTGTGCTCTGGCCACAGTTGCCTTCTAGTCCTGTGGACATACCTCACTTCCTCTGACCACAAGGCCCTTGCACATGCTGTTCCCTGTGCTGTCCCCTACACTTCCTGCTCACCCGTCTCACTTCTCAGGGATTGCCTCTCTGATTCTCTCCCAGTTTGGATCCTGTTGCCCCACCCTGTCTTAGTGCGCTGGTCATGACTACTGTGTGCAGAACGATGTGATTCTTTCCCTGGCTGCACTAACCACTCAGAGGGACTCTGTGCCTTTTCATCTTCACATCTAAGAAAAGGCAATATCAGTGGGTATGTTCACTGACGCATTGACACATGTAAGTAAACAAGACTGGGACAATCAGAAATCCAACAAAAGGTAAATTATAACGCTTTTATAAATACATATATAGCCAATGACCTGGGCAGGATTGCACATACTTTTAATCCCAGCACTTGGGAGGCTGAGGTAGGAGGATTGCCATGCGTTAGAGGCCAGTCTGGGTCTACAGAGGGAGTTCCAGGTAGTCCTGGGCTAGAGTAATACCCTACCTCGGAAAAAAAACAAACAAACACATATAGCCATTAAAAAGAAAATTTTAAAACTATAACAATAGGGGAAAATGTTTATATTCCACTGAAAATAATAGACTCCAAATGATCCGATGATAATCAGAAGGAAAAGTCTCAAAATGATCCTAGCTGGTCATGGGGTGGTAATGCTTATTTCTTTTCTCTCAGTTACAGACCCTTCCGTTCACATGTTCATATGTTTAGCACATATTTATTGAGCACCACTATGTACCAGGCACTGGACCGAGTGAGTACTGGGCATCGCACAACAAATAAGACTCCAGCTGCTTCTGCCCATTGTGAGTTTAATGGGCAAATGTTACAGAGTTGGCCCAACTCTGTACTAGAGGAAGATGGCTCCTCTACCCTCCTGTGTGCCCCGGGCAAAGAAAATACACGACAGATCAGTTCCACTGTTATCACGGCCTAAACGATTTAAAGGTGGGAGACAATTTCAGTGGAAACTTATCCATCCATTTCCTTTACTCTTTGGATCTGTAAAGAGTTTTGTCTTTTTTTGTCTAACTTGCCTGTATGTGTTTATGTGTGACACGTGTGTATTCAGGCATGGGCGTGCCACAGCACGTGTGTGGAAGTCTTCTCCTTCCATCTTCTTCTGAGACAAGGTCTTTGACTTTATCCCCTGTGGATTAGTCAGCCTGGCCCACTGAGCCATATCTCCAGCCACGGAAGAGATTTCTTCATTTTCTTTCCAGGCTTCCACTGCTTACCAGGAATTAGCTTGAACATTCCAGAAGGAAAGGATCCATGCACAGGTGGCCATTAGGATGCCATCAATGCAGATGAGGAAAGAATGCTGTTTTCTAATTCAGGTTCTTCCCCAAATGTGGTGATTCCTTCACCCCCACTTCTAGGAACTGAACAGGCATCGTTTTCTCTCCTGAAGATTCTCTTGGCTTTGTCTTCTGATACTTATGTACGCGATGGCTGTCCTCTGTGCTTGAGCATAATGTAAATACTTAATTTGTTTAATAAATATCCCAAAATAGCCTCTTTGAGTTGTTACTAGAAGGGCACGAACCTTTTAAGTCACTTAGCCGACACAGATCAACACTTAATGTCTTTAATGATGAGCGTGATCTTTTTTAGTGGCTGAAATGCTCCGTAATCAATGGTGTGGCCCTGCCTGGAGGCAGGAGAAACTAGATAATGGGCAGAAAATGTCATGCTGGATCGGGCTAGTAATTTGAATCCCTGAAATCAGTATTAGTGTGGCAATTTATGGGAGAACAGTTTTCTCCCAGGGCTAGGAAGAGCCCCTCAACATCTCTAATGTCCCTTCATGATTTACACATTATTGAAACCCCTGGCGAGTCAGCATCTGTTCTGAACCTAAAACCTCAGAGACTCATCTCCCCGTCACCTTCTAAGGCAAGGAGGGGAGCTCAGTTCGGGGCTGTCTGGATGCATGCAGGGATGTCATCTGCACTGTAAGACGGTCCTCACAGAGCACTGTTTTCCTTCACTGCTTCACTCTAGTTTGGAGAAAGCCTGCAGGCCTGGGAAGAAGTCCCTGCTTGTAACCCCAGCACTCGGAAGGGTAAAGTAGGAGGATCTTGAGTCCACAGCCAGGCCTGGGTACAATTGTGAGTTCCAGAGCAGCCCTAGCTACTTGAAACTGTGCCTCAAAATACAAAGAGGATGCTGGGGGAGGGGGAGATCACTGGCAGAGTGCTTGCTTTTTGTGTTTAGGGGCCTGGGTTTGCCAGTCCTGCAAATGAAAATAAATAGGTTATCTATATTCCCTCAGTGGTATAGCTCTTGTTTAGCAAGGCCCTAGATTCAATCTTCAGGGGTGGGAGAGAGAGAAAGACAGAGAGAGAGAGGAGAGAGAGAGAGAAAGAGAAAGAGAGAAGGAAGAGGAGAGTGGAGGAGGGGGAGAGAGAAAGCTCTTCTAGCTATTAAATGAAGAAGAATGTGATTGGCCATGTTCACATTCCCTGTGTAATTCATAATTTTCTAAATGCTAGTAATGCCCTCTGAACTTTTATCTCTTTAGACTGAATCCTCTTGTTAAAAGCCTATGTTCATTTCATTCGATGTGACTTTTTGATTATAGAGAGCCATTATTAATAGAGGGCTTCTGATCATTTGAGGGAACTGATTCATTATGAAATATGATTCAGATTTTGTGTTGTTTATTATTGTCCACAGGCCCAGAATTTTTCAATTCTAGGAACATTTTTAAATGAAACATAAATAATTTATTATAATTATACTAAACTAAAGTCCATTTTCTATTGACTCAGTGATGCACACCAATGAAAAATGGGTTGAGATGTAAAATCTATTTTCCTAAATGGATTTTTTAAACCAAAGTACAAACTGTTTTAAAAAAAAACCTTAATTTTTATAGATTCTTGTATGCTCCTTTGTTGGAAAAAAAAAACCACCCTGATTTCACTGAGTTTTCAAACAATTTTTCTATAACCAAGCTGTGTGAAGTAAATTGCTTGGCTTTCAGATGAGTGTCTGATAATCCTGTGTGAGAGTATTTTTCAGAAGCTGGTCATGCCACAGTCCCAAGGGTGACTTTAATGCCCTCTGACCTCCTGTGAAACTGAATGTCAAGGAAGTTCTTTGTTCTTCCACTGTTAGGTTAACAGCACTCCATTGCCCAGACTCCCTACTATTACATTATGGGTGGAGGTGTGATCGTCAGTGTGACAGGACCTAGATCACCTGTGAGGGATTTTCTTGATTAGGTTAATTGAGGTGGAAAGACCCACCTTGACTATGGACAGCAACACTCATGGGCCCAGGGTCCTGGACTGGATAAAAGGGGGGGAGAGAGATGGCTGAGCCGCAGCATCCGTCACTCTGCCTCCTCGTTGTGCTGAGTGTGACCAGCTGTTTCAAGCTCCTGCCACCATGTGTTCCTCACCACGGTGGACCGGAACCTGGAACTGTAAGCTGAACTAAACCCTTCCTCCCTTAAACTTTGTTTTGTCAGGTATTTTGTCCCAGCAACAAGAAAGTAACAGATAGGAGGCTAAGAATATAACCTGGCTACAGTCCCAGAGGGAGGAAAGTGTTGTTTTTTTGATCACAGAAAGGCTCTGGCATGGGGCAAGCCAGCCCATTAAGAAGCCGACTTCATCCTCCCTGACTCGAAACCTCTCATTTGATCTTTGCTGATTCCCTACATGCCTGTTTCTGTTCACTAGCCTTGTCATTGTTCCCGAGTCATAATCAGATTGTCTCACTTACGTCAACCACACGCCACTGGGATGAATCTCCAGACCAGGCACAGTTTGGGAGGAAAGGACTTATTGAAGTTACAGATCCAGGGGAAGTTCCATACTCAAGAAACAGGCTGGCCCCCTTTCACAGGTCCAAGCAGAGTGGGAAAACCCTCACCAGCAGCTCAAACAAGGAAGCACACTCAAAACTCTCAAAAAGCAGCATCTCCAGGGCCAAGGTGTGACACACCCTCCAGCCAGGTAGCTGGAGAAAAACTTTAATAAACTCTTGAATCTATTGGGGGACATCCATTCAAACTACCACACTGAGGCATTATGTTTTGCGTTGACAGCATTATTTTTTTTTAATTCTGAATCTTTTTAAAGTTCTGAATCTTAGAGCATATTTGATTTTTCCAGATAAATTTTAGATGTCATGAATCAAATTTCTATAAAAGAAACCTTTATAATTCTTCTATCCCATCTTGTTAAAAATATATTCGACTCAAAGTCATTATACATATCAGAGACAATAAGCATTCTATGGCAATTGGTGGTTTCTGACTCTGGGGCAGTGTGCTTTTTGAAAGCAAACTTCCACCAAACAGTGGCTGACAGTGTTATTAGCAGGCCATTTACAAATGGCTCAATGTTTAGAGTTCATATTTCAATTTCAACTCTCTTTGTTGCATTAGGAAAATAAAGCTCATTAAGCCATGTTCGTCAAACCCATCTCTGCAAGCCTCTGAACCCACTAATACTCAGCTTTCTTGTCTGGCACCGTGTCATCTTGCCGGCGTTGCACTTGAAAGTTCAGCTCATTCTGAAACCTCCAGTCAAGAATATGAACTTGTTGCTTTCAGGGAGGCCGCATCTGTGCACTGAGCCATTACGCCATCTGGTAAAGTGGTCAGAGTTCATTTTATTGCCTCCTTTGTGGACGGACTTGTACTGCAAGAGCGTGTGTTATTGAAAACATAATTTTCCTCATCATTATGCTTTCTTTCTAGCCAGATCATAACCTGCTAGAAATCCATTGAACGCAGAGTGAAAGGCTCTTCAGAATAGCTGTTCTTAAGAGATTAAATGATTGCCATCTCTGTCCCATTTCTTTTATCTCATAATCAAGTTCAAGATGATACCGGATATCTCAGCTGAAGTGATTATTTGAAATAGAAATGGCTTTATCTCCCGTTCATACTTCACACTGTTGCAGGCTGGATCTCTCTTTCTATTTGCACTTCAATGTGCATATGGTTCCTTGAAACTGTCCACAGGGTCGGAGTCTTGAGCTGCCTTTTCACAGTGGCTAGCGGGAGTGAGTGGGGATGCATTTTGAGATTTTCTGTATACAATTGCGTGGCTACGAATTAGCTCAGAGTCATCAAAGTTTAGAGCCAGACCTAACGTTAGCTATCATTTAGCCCGACCACACATCTTGACAAGCAAGGACATAGCCAAGGCTACAAAGCCTGGGGAAACCTTGCTGAGACAGACAGGCTGGGCAGCTTCTGCTGCCACACTGCCCTGCCACACTCAGAGAAGGCCTGAAAGCAGCCACACAGTTATGGCACACGTTTAAATAGAGAGATAGTAACCCCAATAGATGGGAAATCAACTTTTTTTATGGCTAAAGGTGTTCATGTTGACTTTCCTCCTCCTCAAAGCTGTCTGCTCTGTGGTGTTTTCTTATATCATAATTTCTCGTCCAGAGAATCAGACTGAAAAAAAAAATGAGATTACATCACTGTTTATTAATGGCTCTGCTAAAATACTCACTCAAGAAGAAATATCAGCCTCCTAGCCAAAAGTGAGACTTTGGGCATATTGATTGCCCACAAGGAATCAATAATTAGGCATACCAGAATCACAGTCTTTTCTCCTTTTAATCTATATCCAAAATGTATCTAGCTTTAAATAAGATTTCTCATTCTTAAAGTTAGTAAATAGGAAAACATGATTTTATAATAAAAATTATTTTATAATTAATTACTTTACCATGATTGTATTTCCCATCCATTTTTCCTTTCCTTGGTCTAAAGAATCTATTCTATCATTCTTTTTATTATTTGTTTATTTATTTGCAAAGAGAGAGAGAAAGAG
>PVHP010048689.1:0-12438 GCA_004024765.1 Zapus hudsonius
AAATTCCATTGACTTTGCATTCCATTTAATTTTAGGGGAAAGTTCTTTCTTTTCAATGATTTCCTCTCCTGGGAAAATAAAAATAATATCCCCTTAGTGGAAATAAGCTATTAACTCATACTGATCTGCATTGAACAGGACCAATCTGATGTTAAGAAAAAAATCTTTGAGAAAGTGGAGTGCTCAGCAGCTCAGGAAATACTACAAAGACTGGGTGGAAAGAAAGCAAGAGCCCAAGGATAAGGAAGAATGTGTGCAGTGCTGCCTTCCAAACATGCAGTGGCAGTTGCATTCTTGACCTCACACTAGCTATCAGATTCTGTCAGGATGATGGAGGAAGGAATGAAGCCTCCATACCTCCCTGAGTAGTGATTGGCAGTAAATGATTGCTTGGGACCAAGAGATATTTTCTATGGTGGTTTAGCCAATGGCAAGCTTCACATGACCTGATAAATAACTCCCCATCATGCTTATGCAGGCAACCCTAACAACTCATTGAGACACACACACACACACACACACACACACACACACACACACACACACCCCAAAACCAAATCAAAGTAAAAGATGGACTATAGAGGAAAACCTGTCTGGTGGGTGGGTCTAAAATATATATATATATATATATATATATATATATATATATATATATATATATATATATATATATATATATATATATATATATATATATATATGGTTGGGATATATAGCTCAGTAGTAGGATATTTACCCAGCATGCCTTAGGTTCAATATTCAGTAGCACTGAATCAATCAAACATCATTTGTCAATCAATAGGTAAATAAATGCAGGTGGTTTCAGGAGATGAGAGATGCATCAGTAGAATTCCTAAAAGTTGATTGTAGAGATGCAAATTACTCAACAAGGGAAAATTTCAGATATATTCCTGATAATAATAAAAAGCAATTATCTGTGATTGGGAGGTGACTCACAAACAGGGATATGTCATTCTTTAAAGACTCACATGTGAAGGTTTTTCAAATAAAAATGAATGAAAATAGCTATAAAAACTGTATTTACACACTTTAAGGGAAGAATAGAATAAATAAAATAATGATATATTTAGTGAGACACTGGTAAAGCCAAAAATTTAAAGTTAAAATAGCCATTTCGTTTAGAAATATGGAGATAAAAACTAAGCAGCCTCCCCAAATGATACAAAGAAAACCCCAATGCAGACATGTATACAAGAACACATCTAATGAAATGTTTGAAAAGTTGAAAAAAGTTCCCTATGGTAGACAAGAAACATTTTTTGTAGCATATCTTATAAATGAATTTGATTTTTCACTGTGTACAAGTATAACTTAGATAAAACCAAGTTTAAATTTTATAAATTAAATTTTCATAAATTAAGTTGGACTGGAGGAGGATAGCTGCATAGTTTAGCTAAATGACTTTTCTATTGTTTTCAAATTATACCGTTGATATTAATTCAAATTGGGACACAGCTGAATTGTAGCTTGACCAGAAAACATTTAAAAATAAAGCTAAATTAGAAAATAGGAAATGACTACTGAAATCAATAATAGTTACCTGTGATATGTATGCTACATATCCATAAATATCTTTTGCCAACTTTTTTTCAGAACACTCAAAGTTAGTGTTTTGTGTCTGAACTATTGCATATTTCCTTGAAGGACATATTACCCTATGTGATGCATCTCCAATACCAGATATATACTCCTTTGTTTCTATAACCTCTGTTTTATTGTATTAAAACTCTGAAAGAACTGAGGTGTTGTTTTTTTGAGTTACCAATATAGTGTGATTAAAAAAGGTAGTGCTTTAAATTAAAAAAAAAAGATTTATTGAACTTCAAAATTCCTAAGGGAATTTAAATTTTTACCTCTAAAAATATTAACAATGTTCTCCTACTTCCCTTTGATGAGCTTGCTAGTTAAATTATATATTTTAGTAATAAGAGGTCTGACTTATCAAATTTCTTATCTGAATTAAAATGTCTAAGAAAGGGACTGAAACATTTTAAATTAATAATTAATCCTCAAAAGTGTTTAAACAAATACATATGCAAAAAAAACTTGCTGAATTCTTAAATAACATTACCTTATGTTTGAAATCAATGACCAAATCACGTCAATTTTCACCATGCAGTTTATAGTCTCTAGGGGATTAAAGTTGGCAAATTTCACTTTTTTATTTTTCTTATTTATACATAACAATTGTTCAGGCTTTTAACTTCCGATTAGCAAACCATAGTAAACAATAAAATGGTATTTCACAACCTTAATAAAGTAGAAAATCTATTGTTGAAACGAATGAGTGCCGTAAACTAAGGTGTATGACATGCATCTTGCAAAATCACGTCCAAAAATGAAATGGTCACCCTTGACTCTCTTTAATAACCCAACATGTGACCTGGAGAGTCAGTGAGCTGTTTCTATACTTGGCTTTCATTTTTCTTCAAAACTCTTCAAAATAAATCTTTCCAAGCTTTTAGTAGTATATTATTTTACTGGTGCGTGTTCTGATTTAATAGACTTTTGTCAGATAATAAACACCATTTTAATTTCTACAGGACAATTGCTTATTATGGTAATAAGACCTACTACAAAATGTACATTTTTGTTTTGTCTTTGTGAATTTTTTCTTTTATGTTTCTTGTAAATTAGTAGGATTTTTTCTCAAATCTACACACAGATTTTTTGTCTGACCATAGATTTACCCATTTATCTGTACATATTATTAGGAAATAGCTTTACCATGAAAGAATTAAGGTATACCCAGGGGCACCTGAGAAAGGAATTAGATTTTTTTTGCAAAAATGAGTTATTTTATTGTTAATTTCTCATGTCCAATAGCATAACTATTGCCTGGAGTGTCGTACAGTCATGACTTTGAGTAATGGAAAGTCAGGCTCCATGGACTCCTGTATGCAGTAACTTCATTCCTCCTCTAGGGATAGGAGCCCAAGGGGAAGCACTGGGCATTTCCTCACTCACAGTGAGTCCTCTAGTAGCTCTGCATGGGGTTTCCTCTGTGATGCTTTCATGAATATGATGGCAGAGAAGGTATCACGATGCCTCCAGCTCACTGATGACAGCTTGATTTATGTGCCTTTTCCCATTGAGCTAGACAGGGAAGAACCATTTTGTTTGTGCATTATACTTTATAAGAGAATTTCAGGTTTAAAGTTAAAATGTCAGTACATCAAAAAAGTGACCACAAATATTAGTCAATGATTCTGGATTTCAATCCCCCCTAAATGTTACCTCCTTACTTAAGGTTCATCATGGTTATTCTGACTTTCAGTAATTGCTTTTCAGAACACAATTCTGAGTCATTGGCTCTCTCACCTTCACTGTTCAAAAATCAACTTCTTACCACTTTGAGAGGATTATTGGTTTAATTGTGTCCTGTGGATCTTAATAAATCAGAGGAGGCATAACTCATGGTCAATTATCACAATTAAAAGTTTAGTAATGATTTTATTTGAATATAATTTGACTTGATGTTTTATTTGATAATTTTGTGAAAAATAATTTGAAAAGTGTGAAAAACTAAAAACCAGAAAGATGAGGCAAACACGTATATTTTGTCACACACTTTAATGACTCATTAAGTAATTTTCCTATAAAGATTAACTAAAGTGATGTGTGTGACCTGATAAAAGGACAAATAACTCAGAGCATATACCAGCAAGATAATTTTCTTCCAATCACACCATTCAGCTTTCTAAATTCTGGGTGTCTTCCATGTCAGGGAACCGCAGGGCAGAGGAAACTAGGATTTCTCTCGGGCTAGCTGTAGGAAGCCAGTGTTTGTGCAAGGAATCCTATGTATGATTTCCAAACAAAACATTTCCTAAATTTTGAAATGTTTTGTTGTATTTCGTTTGGATTTATTATATGTGATTTTTATTATGTCTTCTGCAAAATAATAAAAAATGATATAACTATTTATGAATTGCCCACCTTATATATGCTTCCTTATTTGAATTTTATTCATACTTCATAAGAATATTACTTGTTGGTATTTTATTTAAAAATATATGAAAGATTCACAGACAGTTCATGCAAGGGTTGCATATCAAAATCATTTTCATTTGTGTGGGTGGCAGAGCTAGTTCTGAGTACCAATTATTCAGCCTTCTCTTCAGGGTACGATAGGTAGGTGATACTCTTCTAAGCCTTTGGCTTTGTTGGTGATTCTCATTTCCTTCATTAGAATTAATTAGCTTCAAATTTGTTTTGGGTCATCAGAGGGTCTTCAATGAAAACAGTGTACACATATTTGATTACATTTGAGGACAGTATATGTTTAGATATATCTACAGCTTATGTTTGACATTTTACCCACTTTTCAGTCTATCCTGTATTAACTGAAAGAACTTGTGGCCCAGTCTTACATTCTGCCATTGGAGTCACTTTAGTGCTAAAAATGTGATGAGGACCAGAAGACAACTTCTCAGATAAGCATCCTAATTGGCTCATGTAAAGATAATGAGACATATTTAGGTTGACAGCCTAGGATTTATATGCCAGTGGATAATGATTTTTTTCTCCTGATATCACTTCCTACTAAGTTACAAAGAGTTTTAAAATTAGAATGAATTTATCAATCAGTTATAAATAAGTTATTTGCAATGAAAGTATGGTAAACATGTAATTTACTGTAAGATGTTTTATAGTTTTAGTAAGTCACATACTACAAAGATTTACTCTGAATAATTTGATATTTTATTTGTTCACAAAGTTATAAATCCTTTTCAACTATATAATTTAGGAACATGTTATCTCCTACAGAAATCTCCGTTATTAACAGTCTCAGGACCATTATTAAGCTCCCAAGTTCATGATAACCATTGACCTATGTTTTTCATTATGGAATTTACCTAATTTAGAGATGCTACATAAATGGAATTATAGAATATTTGACTTTTAATTTATGGCTTTAGCCCCCTTTGAATGATTACAATATGCATTATTCAGCTATTTGTCACTATGATGAAACACCTGGAAAAATAAAAACAATGGAAAAAAGCCTGGTTTCGGCTCATGGTTTCAGAAGTTTCCTGATTCCATCACGATGGATGACCCAGGCCAGAAACCATGGTGAGGAGGGTAGAGTGGAATAACATGAAGGATGAGAGGCAAATGGAAGGATTAAAGGCAGGATGTAGCCACCAAGAGTGTGTGCCAAAGTTATCCTTCCTTCATATAGGTCTCAACTATGAATATTTCATCAGCTTGTCAGGAGCCCCTAAGATTATGAACCCCTAGAATTATGAGGCCAGTAATTAAGTCACTTCTCCAAGGGATTCCTTGGGACATTGCTATGTGAATCAATTCTTGAATGCCTTTGGGGGGCATTCTAGATTAAAATTCAGTGCTAGTTTTTTTTTTTAAGATTACAGTATGTATCAATGCCATAATCCATTATGTGAAATAATATTCCATTATATGAAAATGTACATATTGCCTACCCACTTGTCATATGAAGCCATTTTGGTTGCTTCCAGTTGAAGGAGTTTGAATAATATTGCTATTGAAACTAAGGTGCCAATTTTTTGTAGATATAATCTTTGAATTAATGTGAGATATACTTAATGTTTATATGTTCAAAATCTTTAAGAAAGGACAAGCTATTTCCAACATGACTGAATTTGCAATTTCAGCAGTTATTATGAGACACAATATCATCTTCTAGGTGTGTTGTTATTGTTCTGTTATTTTCGTTGTTGTTGTAAAGGGTTTCTATTTTACTGATCAAATTCACAATCCTCCTTCAGTCTCCCTTCAAAGGGATTTTGAGCATGCACCACCACACCCTGACTATTGTGTCTTGGTTAGGCTATTATGATTCACTGTTAAATACCATTCACTGTTGATCAGAGATTCTTTGATGGTCTAAATATAAATATTTATATAGTTTGGCAGCACATGTGTTTAAAATACAATAGTAGATTATTTATTAGTTCTTTCATCTCTCTAACCATGAGGTTTTTATTCTATTTTGTATTCCAGATATGAAATTCCTTCTATTAAGCAAACCTCAAATCCAATCAGAGAGCTTTATTTTTCTTTACCTCCATAACAATAATGCCACTATTACACCAGAGCACCGGAGAATATGTCTTGCCTGGAAGATTAATAATGCATGTAGCCTTTTATGATTAAGTATCATCATATTATGTTATTGATTTTTCAATCCTGTTTTTTCCATGTGACATGTTGGGTTGATGATTAATATATTGATAGTCAACTTGATGAGGGATTTTCTAGATAAGGTTAGCCTCTGTGCAAGCCTGTGAGGGATTTTCTTAATTAGGATCATTTTGTTTTGAAGATCCATTTAACAATTGTTGGCACCATATTAAGGGTCAGGATCTGGAGAAAAAGGAATGAGCTAGCTGGGCACCAACATTCATCACCTTGTGCTTCCACACTGAGGAATGCGACAAGCTGACCTAAGGTCCATATGCCATGATGGGGTGTCACCTGGAACTGTGACCTGAAATAAATCTTCTCTCCTTGAACAGATTTTTGTAAGCTATTTTGTCCAAGAAACAAGATTTGAATAATATAATTGTGAACTGTTATTTCTAATTTTGGAAACATTAGAGAAGGAAAGGATGTTAACTCGAAATAATTATTGGCATTTACAGTAGTGTGATTTAAAAGTGGACAAATCACTCAATTTATTCACTTGATTTAGTTAAGTTTTATAATTATTTTTGCCAGTGTGAGTAGCTTATGTCCTTAATACATTTAGTTTTCTACTGTAATTTAATTTTTAATGTAGTTTTATATTGACATGCAATAATTTAAAATTTTCTGGGAGACCATGTTATATTTCATTGCAATTTATGTGGTTAGAGTGTCAAATCAGCTTAGTATATCTATATCTTCATATGCTATCATGTTTGTGCAAAAATTCCAAATTCCTTTCCTCTATTTTTAAGTATATAATCAATGGCCAACTATCCTTCACCAACTTGCTTGACATTTAATTGATTAGTAAATATCTTAGAATTATTTTATTTTGCCAATAATGTTTCTTGTTCACTCTTGCTGTTTTATCATTTTAGTCATTAGACTTTTCCTTGGATTTTCTTTTGTAGTCTGCATACAGGCTTCTCATTTCCATGAAGCAGGTTCTAATTTGCAGAAGTGTCTGATTCTTCTGATTCTCATGTATTCCCATTACAATGCTCATCATTTCCTTTTTCTGCTTATTTAGGCTTTGATTTTCATGCCTGCAATCCTTGATTTTGTATCTTCTGTACTATTTTCAAGTTTATTATCCTAAACCCTCAACTTTTTAAAAATAATATAACCAAGTTAACACATTTTCTCAGAGTAATTGTTCTTGGAATGCGAGCATTTTATAGTTTGAAACTTTCATATCCCTTAACATATTTATATACCTTTAAAGACATTTGTCTTATCTATGAAAATTATTCTACTTTACTTTACTTTCTCTCCAATTTTTAGACATGTATTCAAGAGATGTGAAAATTTTAGTAAAGATCATTCTACTTTGGACAGTAAATTTCATTCCAGGGAATAAAATAAATATCAAGCTACATAGATATAATATCTATTCAAGTAAGATATTTCAAGGAACATCAACCTGTTATGGAAAGGAAGGCACTATTCCTTGTGAAAATGAAGACATATTTGTATGTATTTTACTATTTCTTGATTTTAAGAATAAGAGTTTCCACATTTTGCATTGAAATATTCTCTTTTGTCACATTATCTTATTTGCCATATCAAACAATATTCTTCAACCTGGAACATATTTGAAAAAGACTCCATTACATTATTTCTTAAGTACTTATTTAAGTAGCAGACATGTGGATTAGCATTGAACCAAAAATTTGGCAGTTGAACAGTTCTGATCTTTAAAAAATAAAAAGTCACCACTTGAATATTTTCATACATAATGTGATTATTTATTAGTTTCAGAAATTTCAGTCTATTTAGGTAGCTCAAGTCAATAATATATTAAAATTTATATATCATAGTATACTACACCTTATATTTAAGCAAAGGGTCCCTTGCCACTTAGTGATCTCTTAGCCAATCAGCAAGCCCTTGATTACCCACCAAGGTTTAGCACCACTATTGCACTGATGAGCACTTCTTGCCTTTTTGGTCTCTGCTACATAGCAGTATCCTCTGCATTCTCATTAACATCAGTTGGTGTTGTATGTCAATGTCCCCTGCTTTCTCAGAATATCACTGGATACTTTCCCATGGTGGGACATTTAGCACCTTCCTGCATTATAGAGGCTGAGAGCTGTTTTAGTATTTGGATCCAGTGCGGTCTCTCTGTGTTGTGAGACAGTAGTCTGTTTGTATCTTCAGCAACCAAATTTTTTTTTTTTATTTTTTAAAATATTTTATTTATTTATTTTTCAAGCAGAGAGATACAGAGAGAGAGAGAGAGAGAGAGAGAGAGAGAGAGAGAGAGAGAGAGAGAGAGAGAGAGAGAGAGAGAGAGAGAGAGAACACCAGGGCCACCACCTTGTGGGTCTGGCTTATGTGGGTCCTGGGGAATTGAACTCAGGGCCTTAGGCACAGGAGGCAAGTGCCTTATCCGCTGAGCCATCTCTCCAGCCCAGCAACCAAATTTTATTTTTGCCTTGAAAGACTCTTTAAGTGCTTTGACATAAGGATGTTTTGTTTTGGGGATCTTGTAGGTCTCCACAACCCATAGCTCATTATGTGAAGTAAACAATTACAGGGGCAAGGAGATATAGGCCAGAGCCACTTGTCTTGGGAATAGGCCTCCACCTAACCTCTTCAGTCCCTTCTTACCAGACAATGTCCCAGCTTCCTTGAGAACTTGTTTAATGAAAGGAAGGATTCTATACTGTTGATTCATTATGGCTTTAGATTAGTGTATATCTGCCCATGCCACTCCCCATCCTCCCAATTCCTTCCATCCCCCTTGTCAGTTTCCGAATGGTTTGCTTAATATTCAAGCTTAACATGGTGAGATGGTGAGGAACCTCAGATGAGGGAGAATATCCAGCATTTTTCTCTCTATTCTTATGTGACTTCAATGAGTATGATCTGTTCCAAGTCCATCCACTTTTCTTCAAATTTCATTTTCCCTTTCAGCTGAGTAGAATTCCACAGTGAATATGTACCACAAATTTTATATCTATTTGTCCAGTGATGAGCATTTGGGTTGATTCCAAATATTAGCTATTATGAATAGAGCTTCTATAAACACAGTTGAGCAGATGACTCTGTGCTGAAGAGAGGAATCATGAGGGTAGATGTCCAGTAAGGGATAGGTGGGTATGTTGGTAGCTCTGTATCCATTTTGTTCAGGAGTCTCCACATCCCACCAGCAGTCAATGAGGGTTCCTTTTTTCCTCGGATCTTCGCCAGCAACTATTGTTGTTGGATTTTTTTAAAAAAAAATATTGCCATTCTGACTGGAGTAAGGGAGAATTCTCATTGTTGTTTTGATTTGCATTTCCTTGATGATTAAGGATGTTGAACATTTTCTTAAATGAGAATTGGCCATATGGGTTTCCTCCACTGTGAATTCTCTGTTGAGTTTATTGCCTCATTTTGTGAGAGGGCTGTTTGATTTTTTTATTAGTTTTTTTTTAATTCTATGTAAGTCACAGATACTAAATCTCTGTCCATGGTGTAGCAGGCAAAGATTTTTTCCCCAGCCTGATGGTGGCTCTGAGTATGGTATGTCTGTCTATACAGAGCTTTTTAGCTTGATGATATCCAATTGTTGAAGTGATTGTTGTAATTTCTGAGCTATTGAAAGTATGTTCAGGAAGATTTTCCCTACTCCTAACTCACGCAGAATTCCCCTCCCACCCATTTTTTTCTTTCAGGGTTTTTAGAGTTTCAAGTCTTATGATGAGATTGTGAATCCACTTTTTTATTTTTGTGCATGGTGATAGGAGTTTTTCTACACTTCAGAATAATTCTTTAACCAAAATAAAACTAAGAACTAGAAAAATTTGAAGTAGAGATATTTGAAATCTGGCTTAATTCTGTAACAGTACTAAGAACCAGTAAATCCTGACACTTATTATAAAAGGTTATATGTAAATATTTTTATATCCTTTGTGAATATGGAGGAGGTGTGTGTTGAGTATATGTCCTGTGGTGTATTATGTGTGTTGTGTGCATATCTGTATACAGATGAATCCTTACCTGGAAAGAATATCAGGTGCCCTTCTCTACTGCTCATACATAAACTTTTTCGAGATAGGTCTCTCCCTCAACACACAGCTGACCATTGTTTGATCTGGGAGGCCTAGGGAAGCCAGGTCTGCAGTCTCCAACTTCCATGTACTGAGGTTATTTAGGTGTGTGGCCACACTCAGCTTTATATGACAGTTCTTAGGATTCTAACTGGTAATCTCAGTCCTTCTTACACACATACTTAAGCAGCAAGAGATCGCAACAGCTGAGCCATCTCACCCACACTATATCATTTATAAATTGCATTGACATAAACAAATTGCAAATAAGTTTAGCATATATTTAAATAAAACTGTACAATATAATGTGAATAAAGATTATATAGCTCTTAAGTTTTTATGAAGTAAATTTATTCATTTAATGAATTTAATTGTGGTATTTCTGAAATGCTTAAGGGATGATCTTGCATTCATGAGGAGACTAAACCCCAAAGGATTAGTCAGTTTTTGAAGATCAATAGCTTAGAAACTGTAAAATCATGCCAGTAAAACCAGACAAAACAGAAATCTTATTTGAGCTGTAATAGGCCAACTTACTTCCAACATATGTATGTTTGAAACAGAGATTTATATGCATCATCACTATCAATGCATAAATATTCCCAAATATTTGTTCTTGTTTTATTATTTTTCAAATGAAATTATACAGAATAACATCTCTCTCTGAGATCTTTTGTGCACAGATGTGAGTTATTCCATACAGAACATGCATTATTACATATTAACCATTTATTATTACTTCAAATATAAGCCTTATGTCCACCACTTTTATATAAAAACAAAAAAATATTCCCTTCATAAAATACCAATGCAGTTTAATTATATAGTTGCCTTTCAAAACTCCTAGTAGCATTTATAACCATCACTTATTTCTGCTGTTACTGGTGCTGTCTGTATGAATGCTGTCATCTGGATATCAAAGTACTACCTGCTGTACCTTTGGTTCCTTTTTTTCATATTTAAATATCTGAGTGTGTGTGTGAGACAGAAAGAGTCAGTTAGAGGAAATGAGTGTGCCAGGGCCTCCAGCCACTACATATGAATTCCAGGCACATGTGCCACCTTTAGCACCTGGCTTTATGTGGGCACTGGGGAAACAAACTTCAGTCCTGCTTAGTAGGCAAAGGCTTTAATCATTAAGCCATCTCTCCAGCCCCCTTTGATTTTATTTATTTATTTGTTTGTTTCTTTATATATTATTGATAAAGATTTTAATTCCAAAATCCAATACAATTCGGGCACCAAGCATGAAATAAAGACCTCACTATAAATAAAAGCAATACAAATGGAACAGCATAGAATACCATCATCCTTTCCTTAAATAGTAATCTGCAACTAGCTCAACCTGACCCTCTCAAAACCCTGCTTCATCAGTGTTTCACAATCCTACTGGCCCAGGTTACACATTTTGGGGGTCTCTTGGTCTCTTTTTCTTCTCCATATTCAGTCAGTCATCAAGCCTTGCTGTTATTTTTTTATTTTTTATTTTTTATTTCGAAGCGTCTTTCATGCCTGGTCTCTTTCTCCACTTTAACCATAGGCACTCTCATTCCAGCCCCTTTTGCAGATGGATTACTGCCACCTTCCCTGAATCAATCTCTCAGCCTGGCTCTGGTGACCATTGGGGCTGTAGTGGTGCTCTCCTGTGCACTGCAGTATGGCTTGCAATGCCCTGGCTTCTCAGCACATACCAGCATCACCTGGTAAAATTGTATGATCCTAGAAGAATTCCTAGATCACCTCCTGGGAAAATCCTTAAAATCATCTAACAAAACTCAAGACTTCCTTCCTGGAAAATGCCCGAATCTTCCTTTGTGTGGAATTGTGGAGAGTGGTTGTATTAGTCTGCTTGAACTAAGACAAACTACTGGAGAAAGATAACTTAAAGGAGAGGCGATTTGTTTGGGTCATAGTTTCAGAGATTCTGACCCAGGGTCAGATGGATTCACTGTTTCTGGACTGTAGTGGGGCAGGATGTCAGGACAGAAGGCCATGGCAGGAAAAGCTGCTTCACCTCGTGGTGGCCAGAATCCAACAGAGAAAAGACATTGTGAATGAATTACACCTGTTCAGGGCTCAACCTCAGTTACCTGGTTCCTTCACAAAGCTTTAGTCCCTAAAGTTTTCACTCCCTCCCAATAATACCTTCAAATTAGGAAAGTCCCCATGATCCAATCACATTTGGTTTCTTTTAAACAAC
>PVHP010048690.1:0-12450 GCA_004024765.1 Zapus hudsonius
ATGTGGGAAAAGAGGCCGAGTCCTCTAGGGAAGCTAGTTTTAAGTCCTCCCCACGTGAGTCAGAGGGACAGCTGATTGGTTCATATCTGACCAATCAGTTTTAGCACCTAGGTTGTAGCTCTAACTAGACACCTCCCATTCAAAGGGAGGGGCTGGAAGGGGAGGAGCGGGTCTCTATACACACCTGACTGTCACACTAGAAGGCAGACCGCACAGGAATGGTTTCATGTGATCGCACCACCTCTACCTGAGACCCACCAGTTCTGATTTGCTAGTAAACTACTAAGTAGTTTGGAATTTTTCCTCCATCTGAGTTCTACAGTGGCGTTTAAATCATGGAAGATAGCTATCACCTGTTCTGTCAGGTGTGGAATTCACCCAGCTTTGCCACAGTCAACACCCCTTGATTCAGCCTTATTCTCCTTTGCTAACTCAGTATGGTATATGCTAAAGCTTTAGAATTGTATCAATTTTTTGTTACTAAATCAAAATACCTAACTAAAGTAGTTTAGCAGAGGAAGGGTTTGTTTCAGCTTTCACATCTATCATGGTGGAAAGTGATGGTGGCAGGTGCCCAGAGCACAGTGATGAACACTCTGCTCAGCCAGCTCACCTTTTCATGCCCGTCCATGAGCTGGTGCCGCCCACAATTAAGGTGGGTCTTTCCCCTTTAATTAACCTAATCATGGACACACACAGAAGTTAACTGATCTGCACAGTCCCTCACAGAAGATTCTAGACCCTGTCAAGTTGATGAAGAATAAAAACTTTCACAAGAATATTTCAGAGTAATTTGCAATTTTTAAAAATCTTTGTGTGTGTCACGGTGTACATGTGGAAGTCAGAGGACAACCTCAAGTGTTGGTCTTCACCTGTGGCTAGGTCTCATTGTAGTTTGCTGCTGTAGGCTATGAGCTTCAGGGGATTCTGCTCTCTCCACCTCCCCTCTCGCCATGCCTGGAATTACTGACATTTGCAGTGCTGTACGAAAGTACAGCTTTATGTTCTAGAAATCTGAACTCAGGTTGTCAGACTTCTGCCACAGTTACTTTACCTCCTGAGCCATCTCCCCAGCACTCCAAAGTCATTTTTTTGAAAGCTTAGTTTAGTTTATTCCTGAGAAAGGCCTAAAATAATACCTGTCACATTACATTTCCTTTGTGGCATTTCTTTGTAATAAGACCAGACCACAGTGTGTGTGCATCTGCGCATAGGTGGTCACTTCCCTCCTTGTGGATATCATATATATTCTGCTACTGGATTTCCTGTATTTGTGTGTTTCTATACTTGGCACAGTGTTGGGACCCAGCAGAACTTTAATTTTGCTTGACTGTGCCATCCAAATAGCAAAGGGCACTATGAAGCCATGGAATTGCAAAATTCCGGAAGGTTACTTTAACATTATATTTGAATGCTTAATTTAATTTTTACTTTGGATTCGTTGCTAAGCAACCAGAAAGACAGGGCAAAATCAGCAAGGCTAATTTGGTTCTGTTACTAGTATGTTAGCATCGCTCATATTTAGATAGACAGTTGGTTGTAAATATACTTCATCCATTGCAGTGTTGTTTTCCAAGGAATATGCCCAAGTTGGTGTGGAAGTTGTAGCCAGGCTTGGTTGGATTGACAGTGCTTCAGTTCAAGCTGTCACCTTCGATGAAGTCTCCTGGGGTTGTGAGCCCATATTTGTTTAAATGACTTGGTAATAACAAGTACAGGCACGAGATGGTCCTTCCCATTGCATGCTCTGCTCAGCATCATGGGCTCAGCCAGATTGTTCTGCATGTCAGCTTAGATCTAGTTTTTAGATTGCAGATAATTTAGCTATTGGTATATGAAAATATATTGGAGGAAAAAAATCAGTCATTTTATTCTCCATATCTTAATGAAAATTAAAATTGTAAATGTTATTTAACCCATGAAGTAAGTCATACATCAAAATTTAGTACTGGGGACTTAAAACTCACCCACTCAGGGAACTGAGTGGAAGAGGGGGTTGAAAGAATGTGAGTCATGGTGGGGGAGAATATCCAGAGACAATCCCCCCCCCCCAGCAACAACACACAAAGGGGGTGGGGCTGCTTACCTCTAGAGCAATTCATAACCTCCTACCCCACGGACTGATCCAGTATGCCCACTGAGGAGGATCCCCAGTGGATTGGCGATAGGGAAGAGGGAAATGGGATATCATCATAAGATTTGCTTAAGCAATGTATCTAATTATGGATAATAAAGATATTAAAAAACTTAGTTGTGGGGTGAATAGTTTAGAATGCTTTTTAAAAAGTAAAGGGCTAGCTGGGCTTGGTGTCAAAGACTTGTAATCCTAGCTACTTGGAAGGGTGAGGCAGGAGGATTGCAGATTCATTGGCTTTCCTGGACAATTTATTTAGATCTTGTCTCAAAATAAAACAATAAACAGAGGTGGGGGTGTAGTACAGTGGTCCAGTGATTGCATAATATGGGAGGAAGTAGGTTCAATTCCCAGTATGAGGGTGGGGGTAGGTTTACTTAATGAAGCCATCCTGGCCCAATTTAGATCCACCTGGGTCAAAGCTAGGACAGTTTATTGTGGCCATTAATCTACTTCTGGGTGTGATTATTTAGGAGGTTTGTGGGAGTTCCCATACATCATTTTAGTAGAGAAGGTGTCTTTTGCAGTGACATCATTACTTTGCCACTGATACTGAGAATGACCATGACCTGTGCCTTTCATAATCAAGGAAGAAGAGCAGCTTGCAGCTTGTTTTTTAAACTGGTTTCTTGCTGTATCTTTTGTTCTCTAAAGACCCAGACAGCACCTTTCATATGTAATTAAAATCACTTTCAGTACATGAGTCAGATTCTTGATAAAGATGAATACCACTGTTTCTGTAGTTATTTATAACTGACTGTCTATGACGGGGTAGAAATACCAAGTTGAGATAACTACAAAATGAAAAAAGTTCTTTTTGCTTCTACAACTGAATGGTCTTTTGGGCTTTTTTCTTTAGTAATATGGAATATTTGAGAGTAGAGCATGTTGAAGCAATCCATTGATCATATGAATTTTTGTATGTTGAGATACTTACTTGGCTAGGATAGTATGTAGGCATTTATTTAAACATGGTGGGTCCACAGTAAAGTAGACACCTCAGTGTACCTAGTTGTTGTATTAGTTACTTTCCAAACTAATTTTGCTGTGAAAGGGTACCTGACAGAAACAGTTTAAAGGAGGAAGGATTTATTTTGGCTCAGGGAGTATCAATCCATCAGCAAGGCACGATGGCTGGAGTCCTTCAGTCTATGGTGATAGTAACTTGCAGCACTGATTATTCACATCTTGGCAGATCATGGCATAGTGACTAGAACCCCTCTGTCTATGGTGACAGTAACTTGGTGCACTGTTTATTCACATCTTAGCAGATCAGCAAGCAGAGCATGGTCCACAGGGCGAGACCAAAACCTTAAAAGGCCTGCCCCTAGTGGTCTGTACCAATTTGGCTGATGTCCAAAGTCTCTTCAAACCCTTGTCTTTCTGTGTATCCATGGACTGATTGTTGTAGCTGCAGGGAAGAGCTAAGCACTCATTTGGTGTTCGGGTCTTTGTGTGCATTGTGAGGTGCAGTGAGCAGGTGACACTGAGTCTCAGCACGTATTCACTGCCTCTGTGATGATGGACGGTTGACTGTTAGGAGCCCCAGTCTCCTCATCTATAGGCTCACACAGTGATGGTGTATTGTTTTGAATTTTTATGTTTTAAAAGGGCTTTGCACCATCATTTATGTGTAGCATAACTTCCAAAACCTCATAGAGGTAAAACTGGGAAGCCTTTCCTCCTAGGTTGAGTGTGTGTGTGTCTTTGCTAACAGTTTTTCTGTTTGTTTTCCTTCTAGACTGCCTCTTTAAGCTATGTCCTATGAATCGCTACTCTGCCCAGAAGCAGTTTTGGAAAGCTGCTAAGCCTGGGGCCAACAGCACGACAGATGCGGTGCTGCTCAACAAACTGCATGTACGTATGGTGACAGGCAGCCATGATGGGGGTGTTGTGAGCAGTCACCTGGGTGGGGGCTGAATAAAGCTCGAAGGGGTACAGAGGAAAGCTGCTGGTTTTCTTCTGTTCTTTCATAAAAGACCCTAGGATAGATAGGTGGAGCACAGGCATCTGGGATGTCTGGGGATCCACTCTTCTCTACCATCCCTTCTGGGGAGGTGTGTGCCGAGTGGAGGTTTCTGAGCACCAGCTCTGGGACAGACTGCCTAGAATTGAGTCCTGGCTCCATCACTCATTAACGGTGATCTTAAGCAAGTCATGGCACTTTTTCTGATTCTGCTACTTATCTGTAAAATGGACACACTGGTAATGTCCCCCTTAGAAGGAGGTTGTGCAGATCATATGAAATGAGACAAAATGGCATATGAATACTGCCTCACATGTACTTTGTACTTAGTAACTTCTGGCCATTCTTACATAATGCTTCTTGTTTTTTCCTCCTCCTCCTCCTCCTCTTTTTTTTTTTTATTTTTGATTTTTTGAGGTAGAGTCTGACTCTAGCTCAGGCTGAGCTGGAACTCACTCCATAGTTCCAGGCTGGCCTTGAACTCACATCAGTCCTCTACCTCAGCCTCCCCAGTGCTGGGATTCAAGGTGTGCTTCACCATGCTTGGCTTGCTTATTGTAATTCTGATGTTCTGTGTGACTGAGCCTGTTCTTCTCTACAATGATGACATCATTCTTCTAGTGCCCTGCACTTGGAGGCTCAGCTGTGTGAAGGATCTTTGGGATGCTTAAGAGGAGGACCTGACATATAGCCAGTGTAGTGTTGTTGAAATTGCTACCTACTTCCTGCCCCTCTAAACTGCCTTATTTTTCTCATGTCACTTGTCTTTCTGGTATGCTTTGTTTCCATGCCCCTTGGAATGTAAGTTCTGTGAACAGAGGGTGGTGGGCTTGCTTGTTGCTGTGTCGCTTGGGTCTGCAGCGTGGTTCTGCATGTACTAGGCACCCACGCAGTTGACTGAGGGACATAGAGACATGACATCTTGGTGCTTAGTTGTGATGATTGAAGACCCAGATTCTCCCTGGTCATGCAGGAGCTCACAAGCCCCCAGCCTCAGTGTACTGTGTTTTGACTTGGGTATACCAGTATCATAACTAGCTGCATTGATGAGGCTGAGGTTATCTATTCAGACAAAGATTCTAGGCTCCAGTCACAGTGCACAGACCAGTTCCCAACTTAAGTGAGTTCATTAAACATACAAGTGGTGAATCCTCCTGCACCTAAACTAAAATCCAGACCTTTTCCTGTTACCTGTGTGATTGAGCATGCCCAGACCTATGTTTTTCCTGGAGCTTTTGAGTATCATAGCCTTCATTCACTTTATTTTATTGAGCTCCTCAGGCTCATACCAGTTCCATAACCTTTGACCATTGTGCTCATAGCTTGTCCTGTTTAGAACATTCTCCAGGATCTTCTTGAGCAAAAAGACCTTTGCATCTTTCCTATCATGGCTCCAAACTTATCCTAGCCAAGTCTTCCCTCCCCATTCCTCGGAGCGATGTCTGGCTTGTTTTCCTCCATCTTAGCTCCCTATGTATGTTTGTCAGCACTGAGTGTGCTCTGCAATCATACATTGTTCCTTAATTCTCTGCACAGTCAGGCTCGTCACCCGTCTTGCTGCCTCCTGTGTCCTTAAATTCTCTAATAGTTTCTGGTCCACAGTAGGCACTTGAGAAATGCTTGCTGTTTATGAACTGAGCTCTTGGCAGGTGCTCATAGAACTGTGTCAGAGCTTTAGCCACCTGGGAGCTTCAGAGTACATAAAAAGGTAATGACAAAACAATGTGATTGTATTACATAACAAACCATTCTAGGTTAGGGAGCCACACAAGAAAGGGGGCCAAAGTCTGTTTTTATTGGGAAAGGGTGTGTGACACAATGGTCAGGGAAATGAGAAGTGACATGTAAGCCTCAGCCTGAGGCATCTCTAGTAGGTTGAGAGCAATTAGAAGGAGAGACAAGAGAAGCAAAGATGTCAAGAATTCTATCATCATCATCATAGTTATGATATCAGTCTCCACAGATCTAAGGAATCAGTGTGTAGCAGAGGGGGGTGGGAATTAGAATTTAGATAATACCCAGCAAATTCCAGTGCACCTAGGAACTTAAGGAGTACCCAAATTCTTGTCTATAAAGTTAAAGAATTACAATTACAGACCACCAGAGGATAAGGTATAGTGGGAGACTTTATTTAAAAGAGAATGGGAAGTAACAAAGATCTCCAGCCACCAGTGTGGAGAGAACATGTGGGAGAGGGCTTAACAAAAGTCTATGCTGTTCAGCCAAACAAGAAGAAGGAAAGATCATGAGAAGGAAAGGTTCATGCTGGGAAGAAATACAGCCCTTCACCACTGTGGTGAGAGGCTCTTACCTATGTCCGTCTGCTAGGCCATGTGAGGGAAGAAGAGACAGAATTTTCTGTTCAGTGAGTATTCCCTGCCCCAGGTGAGCAGAGAGACAGCTGGTTGGTCCATATCTGACCAATCAGTTTTAGCACCTAGGTTTGAGCTCTAGTTAGACACCTCTCACTCAAGGGGATGGGGGTCAGGTTTGGAATCTATGGAACTTGCCTGAAACTGTCACAAATGCTTGTATCTGTGTGTATAAATCCCGGAAATGACACAGCTGTAGGCTGTGACTGATGCAGATACGAAGCGCTGTTGATGCAAAGAGCATGTTACCTGTGATGGGGTTTTGCACTGAGATCAGCAACTCTTGTTAATGTGTAATGTTACCAAGATTGCAAGTATGCTTTTTCCTTCATTCAACCTTAACTTCATTTTTGGAACATGTATTGGAATTAGTAATAAAACCATACACAACTAGGCTTTTATTGATGTGTAATATGGAGTAAATTCCATATTAGGTTCAGAGAATAACAGATACCTTTCAATCCAGGTCAGTGTCCAGCCAGCAATAAAGTTATATGGGATGAAAAACAACAGCTCCTTGTACAGGACTGAGCCTGGTATTTCATGGGAAAGAAGCTGCTTGACTCCAGTCTACTGAATGCCATTAGTCTCTCCTTCTCTCCCAGTCATCTCTCAGTCACAGCCAATCAGAATTTCCCTGAAGCCTGTACCAGTAATGTGGGCTTCTCATTGAATAGGTAGGGAAGGTGGCTGTATTCTGCTGGTTCCTGGGAGGGAGCTGTTGAGTGTAAATGCCCAGGAGGTATCTTTGTGCAAGCCTGCAGATCTTTAGTTGTCTGCCTCTGCTTCTTTGGTATGAAGATCAGCTTGTTCAGTGAGATCTTATTAGTACATCTCAAACCCTTTCTTCTCCTGTGCTTTTTACTGTGGGGATTGCAAATGCCAGTTCCTTTGCCCAAGCAGGAAGTCAGCAGGAATGAAGTTGGCCTTGGTGGGCAGTTTTGCCACATTGGAGGTGTGCTTGTGCAGGTCTGGAGGGGGCATTCCACCTCCCTGGCATGATGCGTGGGAATGCGGGCTGAGAGCTGCACACATCTTCAGCTGTGCTTTGACAAATGAAGATAAAAACCCATGCTTTTATGTGCAAGCCCTAAACTTTTAAAGCATATTGGCAGCTAATTCAGTAAAGGCTTAAAGCATATGCTCCACACCAACTCAGAATGGCTGGGGTGGTAGCTAGATGTGACCTTTTTTAGCACTGTTCACAGCCTGTGATTGATGCATTATGTTTCATCAGCAATTCCTTTTGGTGTTTCTTCCTGAAAATGAACAGTGGAAAGCAGTAAAGTTAAAAAATATCTAATCCTAAAGGTGATCAAGAACTTTCACCTCTGTGTGTGTATGAATGAGAAAGGGACGGAGAGAATGCCTTTCATTCTGCTTATGTATTTAAAGAAATATGAAAGGAAGCCAACTTTTGCCCTGATGTAAGATGATCTAGGTGACTTTAAGGTCATGAGTGCTGATATAGACTTGAGTTTGCATGGTTCCTGATTTCCTGTTTAGTGGAAATTCACCACCCCCTTATTTTTCCTGAAAGTCATATGCATGTTTCAGTTCAATCATTGCAATGTTGTATTTTGGGCAGCCACTTGCCATTGGGGACTGTGGCCAGTCTCCAGTGGGCTTCATTTGGGGCCATGGCTGGTCTCTAGTGGGCTTTCACTTTTATTTCTGTCATCCACTGTGCAGTGCCCAGTCAGAGGTCAGATTATTTTAAATTAATGCCATTTAAGGAATTTGTTGTCTAGACCACTCACATATTTTGAACTGGGAAGGAGAATGACATCAAGTGGCTGGTTATTCTCTGCTCCTCCCACAGGAAAAGCTGGCTTTTGACTTTTCAGGTTATGATTTCCCAAAAGTCTCTTAACTAGATGAGCTTCCTTTGACTTCAGATAATATCACTGGTTCTGAAGGCCCTGGCTCCTGTTACCCAAAGGCAGTTTGCCTGGTTCTGTTAAAGGTACACTGGCATTGTTTGGATTCTGAGAAATGAGGCCTTAGGCTAGCCGTAGCTTTGACAGCTAGAAGCATCCAGGAAAGACAGGCTCTGTTAAACCCTGGGTTGCTCATTGCTTATCTTCTGAAGCCTTAGTTCAATATCTCATTATGTAATTCAGAACTGTTTGACCGTGCACAAGTAACCTTTCTGGTGTTCCTTTTCTGGACAATTTTAATGATGCTTTTTTATTTCTGGAATGAAATAGCAGGTGACTATGATAAAGTTGACCTTGAACCTGGTTGGGAAGGTAATGTCAGTGGTGAATAGTAATAATGGTAGAAACCATAGCATGGATTATTTTCTTCATTATGAATTGGAAATAGCCCTCAATCCAGTGTGCAAAAGGAAAGAATAATAGGTATTTCATTTATCAAGATTGCTAAAAAATGAAAATGTAACCTATTTAAGATGGTTTTTGAAAACATCCAGGCCACTTGCCACAGAGACACAATAGAAATGTAACAGAAATTACATACACGAGTACTGCAGAAAAAGGATTCCAAAATGTGCTTGAATAGGAAAAAGGAAGAAAATTGGATTCCTAAATCTTACTCCTCAAATATTAACATTGGTTTTTATTTTTCATTGTGGGGCTTTTCAACTATCAATAGGATGCTATTTTCCCTTGCTTTAATGTGTTGTATTTTGTGTTTGTATTTTACTATGTTGTGAATTAATAGGAATTTCTGTTTTTATTTTGATTTTTTTGTGTGGTGTATATGTGTTGGTTTGTGTGTGTGCAGGCATATATGTGCATGTGGAGGCCATAGGTGGATGGATGTTAGGTGTCTTTCTCCATCACTCTTGGACCTTATTACTTTTTCTTTTGAGACTGGATTTCTCAGTGAAACCAAGACTCCCCAATTCTGTGATGCTAGCTAACCAGCAAGTCTTGAGGTCCTTTTGTCTTGGTTCCCCCAGTGCTAGGATTACAGGCATATGCGACCACATGCAGCATTTTATGTAGGTGCTGGGGATGTCTGCTCAGATCTTCATGACTAGGTGGCAAACACTTCTCCAGCTCTCTCTATTCATTTTTAATGGCCACATAGTTGCTTTACTGCATAATTTTATAATTTTTATAATGATTCCCTATGGGGAAGGCAGCTAAGGAGCTCTATTCAAGAGCCTGACAATTTTTGCCATTTTGCAAAAAAAGAAGTTGGGATTTTTGTGCTTATGTTAGGTTATCTAGTAAAAACAGACTCCTAGAAATAGAATTACAAGGTTTAAGTTATACCCACTGAGCAGCTTCTTATTCCGTTAACAGATTACCTTTGGAAAAATTATGCTGTCTTACTGTGTTATAGTATAGTCATGTAATGTTTCTGATAGATGTAACAAACTTTGACCTCATTATGTTCAAGGACCAGGCAACATCAGTCTGTGGGCCCAGGTAGAGCCTGTTGGTCCTTGCTACCTTTTTATCTACCCTTTATGTTACCCATCGAATCAGTTTTTTTTTTCCTGAGAAGAATTTGTCTAAAAACTGATGTGTGAACTCAAATGGATGCACATTATATCTATGCAGTCAATAAACAGGTGAATTAGAGACTTTTCTCCTTAAATAATGAGAATTTACATAGTCCATAAGTTTAGTGCTTTTCCTTGTTTCTTCAATAGTGACGTGTCAGCTCAGTTGCCATTTAATCAGTTGAGGAGATGAAAAGTTGGAACTCTTAGTTTTCCAGAGAGTTTTAACTGATTTTCCAGAATGTCTGTAAGAGAAGTCCTTAGATTGTATTCTGCAATTTCCTTTTATTTTCTGTTTACCTTTTATGTATTTCTAGACAAATGTCCTTGACCTCCAGAACTGCTAGCATTTAATTCACCTTTACTATGAAATAGGTACTTTTAAAAATTAATTAATTTATTTTTTAATTGTCCATAATGAGTTACATTATTTAATGGGCAGACAATAAGTTGTTATCCCCCATTCCCCGATGCTCCTCTTCCCTATTCCCGATCAGCTGGATATCCTCCTCCTTGGGTAGTCTGGATCATTCCTTGGGGCAGGGGACCATGGATAGACTTTTTAAAAAAAATATTTTATTTGTTCATTTTCAAGCAGAGAGAGAGAGAGAGAGAGAGAGAGAGAGAGAGAGAGAGAGAGAGAGAGAGAGAGAGCGCACCAGGGCCACCACCTTGTGGGTCTGGCTTATGTGGGTCCTGGGGAATTGAACCTGGGGCCTTAGGCACTGGAGGCAAGTGCCTTAACTGCTGAGCCATCTCTCCAGCCCTGAAATAGGTACTTTTTTTCATGACCAGTTTGACATTCCCTTTTAGATATGCTGTTGACTGCTGGTTGCTGCATTTGTACCTAGTCTTACTAAAGGTAAAGAGTTTTAGGCTAGCTGGGTGTGGTGGCTCATGTCTTTAGTCCCAGCACCTGAGAGGCAGAGGCAGGAGAAACACCGTGAGTTTGAGGTCACCCCTAGACTACATAGTGAATTCCAGGTCTGCTTGGTCTAGAACGAGACCTTTCATTGAAAAACCAAAAAAAAAAAAAAAATAGGCTTCTGTGTCTTAAACTGAGGCCATTGGAAATCCTTGAGAGTTAGGGAAGCATCCACGGGAATTTTCTGTATTAGAGAGGAGCCTTAAAAATCACTTGAGTCTGGCTGAAGAGATAGCTTAGCGGTTAAGGCGTTTGCCTGCAATGCATAAGGACCTGAGTTCGATTCCCCAGTGCCCATGTAAAGCCAGATGCACAAGAGGGCACATGAGTCTGAAGTTCATTTGCAGTGGTTGGATGCCCTGTTTTGCCCATTCTCTCTGTCTCTCTTTCTGTCTGTCTGTCTGTCTCTCTCTCAAAGAAATAAAATATTAAAAAAAATCATTTGAGTCTAAAAACTGCTACTTTCAAATTCTCTACATGTAAACCTTACCTGTATAGCATAATGTTTTGAGAAGAGAAAAACCATGTTTTTTTTTTTTTTGGATAATTTTAGGTTTTGTTTTTTGAGTCTATTGCTTATTCGAAGCATTGACATTCCCTCTCCTCTTGAATTGCCACACAGTATTAGCTGAGAGCGGGAAGAATAAATTGCTTTGACCAAATGTAATGTCTCATTCCAAATGAATCCAGTTCAGTGTTTTGTTTGGAAACTGTCTGCAGTCCCTGTGGGGACCATAGAGGACTCTGGAAGGATGAAATGCAGGCATGGAAATTGGGAGAGTAAGAGCTGGAGCGGGGAGTGGAGAAAAAACTCACTGTGGAAGGCAGCAGGGATACCAGCTGCTGCCCTGCTGTCTCACCAGTACTATTTCTAGATGCTTCTAGAACCCAGTGCCTCTATCCTGTTTAATAGAGAGCAGAAAACTGGCAATTGATTTAAAAGAGGAGGGAGACCTATGAATGGACCACTTTTAAAAAGAGTGGATAGATGCATGGTCACTTTGCAGGCTAGACCATTAGTCTCCACATGGTTTTGTTTCGGAGTGAGGGTAAACTCTCTGCAATTTCCGAAAAGATGTGCCTAAGTCACCTGTAAGAGTGTAGGGGTAGTAGGGGCAGGGCAGACTGGGTTTGAAGGAAACTTGAGTATTCTTGACTCACCCAACTTAACTTTTTTTTTCTTGTCATGTCTGTTATTACATCAACTTTTGAGTATCAAGCAATATCATCAGAATATTTCTTTTAGGATCTTGTCTGTAACAATAATGCTTAAATTTTCTTCTGCATGTGTGTTGTGTGCTTACCTATACATGGGTGCTTGTGCACATTTGTGCACATGTGCACCCATGCATAGTCTTCCCCAACCTCTCACCACCTGGTTTTGAGTCAGTCTCTCTCTGAAGCTAGAGCTCGCTGATGGGTAGAGAGCTAGCTGGAGAGTCCAGGGATCCTCTGGTTTCCTCCCCAATGTTGGGATTCCAGGCATGCACCACCTTGCTCAGATTTTACACAAGTGCTGGGATCTGAACACAGATGATACTTGTGAGGTAAGTATGCCACTCACTGAACCATCTC
>PVHP010048691.1:0-12441 GCA_004024765.1 Zapus hudsonius
GCCAAAAAAAAGAAAGAAAGAAAGAAAGAAAGAAAGAAAGAAAGAAAGAAAGAAAGAAAGAAAGAAAGAAAGAAAGAAAGAAAGAAAGAAAGAAAGAAAGAAAGAGAAGGGAAGGGAAAGGAGAGGAAGGGAAGGGAGAGAGAGGAAGGAAAAAGAGAAAAAAGAAAAAAAACTCCTGGAAAAACAAAATCCTTTCAGGAAGGGAACTGTGTAAGGCATGCTGTGGCTCTCTGGGAAGCAGTGTATGTATCTGTGTCGCTTGTCCGACATCACAAACACTGTCTATTTGTCTTATTCATTTTGTTTGTATTTTGCTGGTCATGTTGGCTAAGCAAACACTCTGCCACGGAGCTACACCCCAAGCCTCTTTCTTCTTTCAATGTTCCATTCATGCTAAAGGCAAAGCACAGAAGACAATTAGAACGACAGAAATAGTGAATGTTACCACCTTACAATACTAAATATAGAAACGACTCACACAGAATGTTCCATGAGATGCAAATATCCAAGTCTGTGCCGTACAGCAGGGAAGCTCTCAATCACAATTAGAGACTGTGAACTTGAAATATTGAGGTGGGTAATTTTATTTAACATATTTTAAATAAAATATATGGTTAGTGGCTTCCGTAGTGAATGCTTTAGGAACAGATGACAAGTTAGGAGGAGGGGAAGGAGGAGAGCTGAAGGGAAGGGACTCTAGCAACATTATATTACAGACAGGATAGAATAAGGTATTGTCTGTAGTTTAAAAATAAATAAAAATAAAATACAAAGAAATATATGAGGATACTGTCAAATTACAATGATAACCAAGAGAGGAACCAAAATTAGGGATCTAACCAGAGGAAGGAGAAGTTGGGGAGGATGGTAATAAATCAGAAAAATCTTCCACCACCATGGAAAAGAGCTCCATGGAAAATGTTCTCTATCGAAGGAAGGATATGCGCCTGGTACTTGAATATAAAAATAAAAGCAAGGAAAAGCAAGAATTAAAAAGTAAGAAATGGTCTACTGCTGAAGACAGGAAGGATTGGGAGGGAGTCTATGCTTTTTGATTTTTCATTCAAACCTTTCTGTACCATTTCCTTTTTCATATCATGTGTATGTATCATTCTGACAACAAATTTAAACAACCCACATTCCTAAAAATCCTTTAACAAAACAGTGAGGACAGATTTGGAAGCACAGAAAAAAAATGAACACAAAGCCGTTGGTTTTGAGTAACAAATCAGAGACAATGGACCTTGTGTGTTATGTACATCTATAGCGAGAACCCTCCAGGCTTCTGTGATGGGGAGTGGGTTTTGGGTAGGTGACCAGGCTCCTGATAATGAGTCTGATTCTGCTGGGCAAGAGAGGAGAGCTGGGGCCACTGTCCAGCTTCCTCAAAGGTACTTAATCTCTCACCTGTGTGCCCCCTCATTGTTCTTTCTTCTCTGCCTGTCCCCATCTCTTTGTCTCTCCCTCTGCATCTGTGTCTCCCTCCCTCTCCCCCCCCACCCCCGTTCATCAGTGAGAAAGACATCCAGTGGCAGAGGCTCCAGCAGCTGTCCGCCTTGGTCCCTGGGCACTGTGTGGGCTGCAGCAAGATCTTTGGGAGGCTGTCTCGGCGGTACCCATGCAGGTAATGGGAAGAAAGAGACAGTCCACAGACCCCTGCCCGCTCCAGAGAAGGGAGGAACAAGGGACTTTGCTGGTTTAGATTGGTTCTTTGAGGCAGGGTTTCACTATTTGTTCCGGGCTCCAGCCTCAGTCTGAGTGCAGGCATTACAGATGTGTACAATCATGCAAGAATGGGACCTGGATGTCGATAAAGGGCCACCTAGACCTGGCCATTCATCATCCCACCTGGCTGCCGCCAATGTCATTCATGAAGTAGAACAGTGGGCAGGGTCATGGAAGAAGGGGCTTTGCAACCTTCAGGAAGAGCCTGCTGGCTCCTGTGTGGGGAGCTCCCGGACGTTCCTCTGCTCTCGTGGGTCAGGACAGGAGAGGGGAAGTAACCAGCAGGAGAGGCTGCAGCTTGAATTTAGAGGATCGGCTACCAGGACATCCTTTAGGGGAGGAGAGACTTCCTGAGCTAACCAAGGGTCACCTGCCTTGAAAACGAGGAACAACAAATGGCCACAAAGATGCTAGAAGTCATGATCCCAGGCACACCTCCACTTCCTCCCCAACCAACTGCAGAAGCCACCTGGCTTCCCTGTCTCCTTTCTAGGCTCTGTGGTGGCCTGGTTTGCCATGCGTGCTCTGCCAACTATAAGAAGAGCCAGCAGTGCTGTCCAGCCTGCGCCCAGGGAGAAGAAACCCAGGCACCTGATCAAGATGGCATGATGAGCCGAAGTCAGGCCGCCCCGTCCAGTGCACTGGCTGCCTTCGTTCTTCCCAGCACTGCAGTCTGTTCCTCCCTACCTTCTAGAAGCTAGTGAGCTTGGGCACCAGCACAGCTGTGTGGGGCAGAGGAAGTGGCTGGCAGTTAGCAGGGGAAGGACCAGCTGAGAGGACCATGCCCTAGGCACTAGAAGCTGGAGTCTAATGTGAGGGAAATGGGCTGCAGCCTCTCTATAAAGTCCTCCGAGGCTCAACACGTCCATGACCTTGAATAAGAGCCCAGGGCCCTGCAGTTTCTCCTCCACTCCCTTCCCTCACCCAGCTGCCCACCTCCCACCCCAATGAGAAGTGAAGCTGCACACTGTAGGACTTCCTGCCGAATCTGCTTCAGGGATCTGTGTTGGGTTCATTTTGTTATCCTTCTAGCAGATTCATTAAGGTGTCATTGACATAATAAACATTACCTAAAAGTGACACATTTTGACTTGAATATACATCTGTGAGGCCATCACCAAATTCATGTACACATCCATCAGAGCCAAAGCTTCCTCATGCCCCTCTGTAAATACCCATGCTCAGTCCCTACCTCCATGCCCAAGAAACAGTGACCCTGCTTCCAGGAATCATTGGCATTTTCGAGAAATTTATATGAATGAACATATACAGAATGCCGCTCCTTATTGCTGCCTTCCTTCAACTAGCATATTCGCCTTTTTTAAGGCCTTGAATAGCTTATTGAAATCTGTATAAATAAACATGCACATTTCAAATGTAAACTCAAGTGAACCCAAGCGCAGACAAAATTTAACCTCTGCCACGCAGGTTAGTTTACATTTTTTAAAAGAGAGAGAGAGAAGAAAGAGAAAAAAGAAAAACCAGAGCAGCGTTTAAATACCAGAATGAAAAAACAGCTTGAATTATAAAGCAAAACCATGATAAACGTACCTCATTTATCCTGGTAAAATGCATTTTTTTGTTTTCACTTTAAAACGCTAACATAAATAAATAATTTACCAAAATGTGCACTCACAGAGTGGACTTTTATTTATAATACACAATTTATAATCTATTGTATTTGATTAGTTATTTCTACAGGGGAGATAGATACCTAGGCATGAAATATCTGGGTCATATGGAGGTACTTAGATAGTAGGTTTAACTTTAAAGAAAGGACTAAACTGCACCCTTGGGCGTCTGTGGGAGTTGCTTTCAGGACTCCATGCACATACCAAAATCTGAGATCACCCTAATCCCTTACATAAATGATGTAGTATTTACACACTCAAATCATTGAAAATGCCTAACAAAATCTAAGTGCTGTATAAATAGTTGTTGTTTAGGAAATAATGACAAGAAAAAATCTGATGTTTGAGGCAATGCAATTTTGTGTGTGTGTGTGTGAGTGTGTGTGTGTGTGTGTGTGTGTGTGTGTGTGTGTGTGTGTGTGTGTGTGTGTGTGTGTGTGTGTGTGTGTGTGTGTGTGTGTGTGTGTGTGTGTGTGTGTGTGTGTGTGTGTGTGTGTGTGTGTGTGTGTGTGTGTGTGTGTGTGTGTGTGTGTTTGGTTTCTGGTTTTTGAGGTAGGGTCTCACTCTACCCCAGGCTGACCTGGAATTAACTATGTAGTCTCTGGCTAGCCTCAAACTCATGGCGCTCCTCCTACCTCTGCTTCTGGAGTGCTGGAATTAAAGGCATGCACCACCATGACCAGCTGTAGATGTAATTTTTACAAACATTTTAACTTGCAGTCGTTTGAATCTGTGGGGACAGAAACCACAAACCCCATGGCCATAGAGAGCCACCTGTATGTTCATAGAGGTTGTCTGTTGTACCATCCCCCCCAGGTGCATGTGAGGGTCCCTGCTGCTCCCCAGGGCATCTAAGGCATAAGCAGGGGCTCTCTGCTTTTCTCTTCCATTGTCATGGTAACTTGATTGGACCCCGGCTGTGAGTGCCAAGAGTAGGAGACTAACTTCTGGTGAGCCTGTGGGGTGTGCACTCAGCCGGATTTGATAAAGACAGTGAGGTAAGATCATTTCCCCACCACCACTCTCCAAGAAGGCTTATGCAAACTGTCCGTCATTCACAAATTGTGGTGCTTCTGAGAACCTGTTTCAGAAGAAATGTGGGCCCTGCTCTATGACAAGGCAATTAGTTGACCTCCTCAGGCTCCAGGGCACATTGTGTACCCCAAACTGCCATTGACACGTCACCATCAACTCTGCTAGAGCCTCTGTGCTTGGGCAACCCTGTGGCTATGGCCAAGGCCTGGGGATGGCCTCTTGGTGTCAGGGTCACCCCAAGTTGCATCCCATGGCCTTTGCGTGGAGCAAGAGTTTTGCAACAACAGCTTCTGCTCTGAAAAACTGGTAAGAACTTCTTAGCAAATGCAGCAACAAAATTGTGAAGGCACCCTAAATAATAGAGGTAATAGAATCACCCCTACAGGGCAGCAGTCCTTTCTGGAGATTGGACTGACCCTCATAATTTTGCAAGGGCAGAGTTTGTATCATAGCAAAAAAAAAAAGAAAAGAAAAGAAATCATACAGTTGCAGCTTGGATTTGGGCCTTTGGATGGAAGGAAGGAAGGAAAGAAGAGGGTATCAACAGATACCTGTCTTCAAAGTGGAAGCAAAGTTCTCTGGAAGGGATCTGGAATTGACAGCCAGGAATGAGGGAGCTTGACCTCCCCATTTGGAGAAAGGAAGAGCAATGCGGAGCTCCAATCTCTAGCTCAGCACAGTCCCCGCTAACTCAGTGCAGAGCAGGCTCTCTCTAAAGAAAAACTAGAAGGGAAGGCCTGATGGCTCAGTGGATAAAGCGCTTGACACACGACTCTGTGGACCTGAGTTCAGACCCCCAGCACCCACCTGAAACATCATCAGTTGTGGCAGTGCAGCCTATATGCCTCGTACTGGGAGGCAGAAACAGGAGGATCCTGGGACTTGCTGGCTAGATAGTCTTGTCAAGTTAGTGAGCTCTGAGTTCAATGAAAGACCCTGTCTCAAAAGGATAAGGTGGAGAGCAATTGAGGAAGATACTCAACACATGTGCACACAGCTGCATGAACACCCATACACCATAAAACTCAGGAATGTACATACACACACCACATAGAAAAGGAAAGTGCAAAGCTTTGTAACCTCTGGGGACCCTCCAGAAGAGAGTTCCACAGACGACCCAGAGCCTGGCCCTGTGAACGCTAGCTCCTGGACCTGCTTAGCTGCAGCAGCGCCCACAGGGGTTCATTGGAGATGCCTCAGCAGACATTCACCCCTGGGCATCTCTGCTGAGGCCCTACCTGAGTGTGTGGGCTCTGAGCCAGTGTCCTAGGTGTCACTGCTGTTGCTGCATTAGTGAATAAGGGGGAGAGTGATGGAGGAAGACACGTGGTATCAACCTCTGGCCTCCATACCTTCACACACATGCAAGCATGCATACACGCATACACCTGTGGAAGAAAGACTAAAGAATAAAATGGAGCTGACACAGATTAGGAGCAAGGTCACTTTCTTTCGCAGGTAGTCAGCTAGGGACACAGACATGGACAACGCCCTGCCCCTGCCTGGTGAGGCTGGAACTCCAGGCTAATTCCTTCGGATCCAAAATGAGAGAAAGAGCAGCTTCCTAATTTTTCCTTCTCCTCTTCTCCTGGGCCACTTCCTCATGAGTCCACAACCAATCAAGATTCTTCATATACTTTTGAACTTGGCAATGAGGCTCTTCCCCATTGGATGCTAAATTGATAAAAGGATCTGATTGGCTGGGAGTGGGGTTCTCTTGGGAGCTTTTCCTCTCTTCTATTTTTACTCTTCAAATAAGCCTTTCACAATTTGCATTTCTTCATGTCTGCACTGTTCAATTATTTGCTAATAGTAGACAAGAACTTAAGATTTGAGAGCCACTGCCTTGGGGAGTTCTAAGTCTCTCACACTACAGTTCTATGTGTACTGATGTACAATATGTTTATGATAGGTCCATGACAATATATCGAATATAACATTTTCTTGATTAAATAAGGGAAGAACTCATAAATCTGTACTTATGTGGGGGAAAATCAGGAAAGATATATACAAAAAAAGTGTGGATGCTCTCTCATAAGTAAATGAAACATTTTTAGAGTGTAGATAGTGATTATCTGTAGGGAAGATAGGAGTGAACAGAGGGAAGGAGGGAGGAGAAGAGAAACTTCCAAGTTTTACCATATGTGCTTTTCTTGTCTTGTTTCCTGTTTGCATGCTCTATTTTATAACCCTTAATATGGAAACAATTTAACTGAAGAAAAAGGTTTGCTAGTGTAGTGCCTCAGAGATTATTGGGACCTTGGCCATGGTCATTTCTGAGGAACAGTAGGAAGGAACTCCTTCGGTGTGTTTTTTTGAACAATGAATGAGAAGGGAGGAAGTAAAGCAACTGCCAACTATCTTTTCAATGAGTTTCAATCAGTTTGCCTGAGAAAAGGAAGACATAATAGAACACGTCAACAGAAACCACACAGCTCACAGAGAGTTTCTTTTGAAGCCAGATATGAATGGCCATGGCCCTGGAACACAGATTTCGGTTACTCCAAATTCTGTGTTCCAATGTATTGACAATTTCATGAACATTTTATAGTTTCAGAACAAAAAAAGTCATAAACCAAAGTACTTTTCAAGTACATTTGTGGAAACATCAGATAGGCAGGTTACAGCAAAGCAGGGACATCTCTGCTATGGCTTTAAAAAATATATTCATTTATGTGTGTGTGCGTGTTCACGTGTGTGTGTGTGTGTGAGAGAGAGAGAGAGAGAGAGAGAGAGAGAGAGAGAGAGAGAGAACTTTTCTCTTGCCACTGGAAATAAATGCCCGTTCTGATTTACATGGGTGCCTGGGAAATTGAACTTCAGGCTAGCAGGCTTTGCAAGCAAGTGCCTCTAACCACTGACCCATCTCCTCAATGCCTGCTCTTGACTTTAGATGCTATCTGATGACATTCTTAGTTTTTGGGTTGGTGAAAGCTGGTGGTCTGTTAGTATATTTCAAAACGTTTTTACCAAATCACCTGATAGTCACAAAGATGGTAAGGCAGACTCAGAGGTGGCAATAAATGGCTAGTAAGGGGCTAAAATGATAGCTTTTTCTTTTTCAGCTAAAGGGTCCTGGAGAGAAAGAATGTGAGAAACATATACACAAACTCAGAGCTGAAGAAGAGCCATTTGGGGACATAGGATCAGAAGGCATGATCCTCAAGGATGAGAGGACACTGTGGGTCCCTCAGCCAAGGACAGGAGTTCAAAAGAAACAGAAGGGGTGGCTCGTGCCTTTTATCCCAGGACTGGGGAGGCAGAGGTAGGAGGATCACTGTGAATTCAAGGACACCCAGAGACTACATAGTGAATTCCAGGTAAACTTGAGTTAGAGTGAGACCCTACCTTGAAAAGAAAAAAGAAAAAGAAAGGAAGGGAGGGAGGAAGGCAGGGAAGGAGGGAAAGAAGCATAAGGGACACCAAGGACTGAGGACATGGTTCAGTGGAAGAGCACTTGCCTAGCATGTGCAAAGTCCTGGGTTTGATTCCCGGGTTCAAACCACAACATGGATGGAAGGAAGGAAGGAAGGAAGGAAGGAAGGAAGGAAGGAAGGAAGGAAGGAAGGGAGGGAGGGAGGGAGGGAGGGAGGGAGGGAGGGACAGAGAGAGGGAGGGAAGAGCAAGAAAAGAAAAGAAACAGCAGTATTTCCCATGCTGTAACACTGAACTAAGGGTAAGTTCAGACAAATCCATCAACAGGAAGCTGAGGCGCTCACATTTTTGTTAAAGAAATTCAAACTCAAAAGAAGAGTCCCAGGGCTGGAGAGATGGCTCAGTGGTTAAGGCACTTGCCTCCAGTGCCTAAGGCCCCTGGTTCAATTCCCCAGTACCCACATAATAAGCCAGACCCACAAGGTGGTGGCCCTGGTTCTCTCTCTCTCTCTCTCTCTCTCTCTCTCTCTCTCTCTCTCTCTCTCTCTCTCTCTTTCTCTCGAAAAATGAATAAATAAAATATTTAAAAAAAAAAAAAAAGAAGAGTCTCAGGACAGACCTCACTGCTTGTTTGTGGGACACCTCCCCTGTGGGAGGGACACTGCCTGGGAACCTAAAGAACTTCCCCCTCAGCACCCCAGGTCAGCAGCTTCCCTATCAAAGCCTCTCACTCACTTCCCGACCAGCAGCCCTGACTGCTACCAAGCCTTGAGTCACAGCAAGGGTGTCAGCGCCACTCCACTCAACAGCAGCGTGGAGAAACTACAGGTAGGTGATCTGTCCAGTCTCAGGGTTGCTGGGGTGTATTTCTAACAGAAGAGACCTGGAATCTTCTCTCTTGATGCTTTGAATTGCAGAAACTTAGAGTTGACATCTCAGGGTCTTCACGTAGGCAGTGTGGCGTGAAAGATGTCATGCCCCATAGCTGCCCTGTCCAATATAGTCACCTTGGCTACTGAGCCTTGAAATGAGTATTTTAGTCACACTTCATTTAGAGAGCCAGAGTCCACTATTGTACTGGACAAGAAAGACCTGGAATTGTTTCTTGTATTCCAGAAGAGTCCCCAAGGCCCAGAGAGAAATGACTCACCCTAATCCTAAATGGCAGAACAGGGTGTGTGTGTATATATGGGGGTACATATGTGGGGGCGGGGAGATGTGGGTGCACCTGTGTGCCCATGCTTGTGGAGACCAGAAAACAACCCCAGGCATCATCCCTTCAGATGCTACCCATGGTTTTTTTTCTTGAGACAGGTCTCTCATTGGCCTGAAAGTCACCCAGTATGTTAGACTGACCAGCCAGTGAGCTCCAGAGAGCCTTCTGTCTCCACCATCCCAGTCCCAGAATTATAAGCACATGCCATTAAAATGTAGATCCTGGGGACTGGACTCGGGTCTTCAGGCTTGCAAGAAAAGCACCTTACTTACTGACTGGGCTATTTCCCCAGCCCTCTTTCTTTTTTTAAAAAAAAAGTATTTATTGTGTACTTATTTGGGGTGAGTGAGGGTGTTTGGGCTTTTGTGCACATGCCACATTTCCAGCTTCTTTTTGAGAGAGAGAGAGAGAGAGAGAGAGAGAGAGAGAGAGAGAGAGAGAGAGAGAGAATGGGTATACCAGAGCTTCCAGCCTCTACAAACTCTAGACACATGCACCACCTTGTGCATCTGGCTTTATGAAGGTACTGGGGAATCAAACCCAGGTCCTTGGGCTTTGCAGGGAAGGCCTTAACCACTTAGCAATCTCTCCAGGCATCTTCCAGCTTTTTTATGAGGAGTCTGGGGATCCAAATTCAGGCACTCAGAGTTGTGCAGCAGCACTTGATCCTCTGATGTCTCCCCAACCCTCTTTATTTATTTATTTATTTTAAAAATATTTTATTTATTTGAGAGAGAGAGAGAGAGAGAGAGAGGGAGAGAGAGAGAGAGAGAGAATGGGCTGCCAGGACATCTAGTCACTGTAAATAAACTCCAGACACATGTGCCACCTTGTGCATCTGGCTTTACGTGGGCACTGGGGAACTGAACTCAGGCCCTTCTGCTTTGCAGGCAAGTGCCTTAACCACTGAGCCATCTCTCCAGCCCTTTTTTTTTTTTGAGATAGGATCTCATGTAACCCAGGCTTGCCTCAAACTTACTATGTGACCAAGGATAACCTTGAACTTCTGATCCACCTGCTCCCATCTCCTGAGCACTGGGATCACAGGCATACACCACCATGCCCAATGTATGGGGTGTGAGGATTGAACCTAGGGCACTGTGCATACTAGAAAAGCACTCTGCCAACCTAGTTAGGTACCCAGCCCGGAAGCCATTTTTTCACTCACACATGCATTCATTGAGTGTGGTAACAATGAAACCTGAGAAACATTGACAAGTGGGCCATTGCTAGGTGTGGTGGCACATGCCTAGGAAGCTGAGGCAAGGTCAAGGCCAGCCTGGGCTACAGGGAGACGTCTCTAAAAAACAAAAAAACAAGAAGTAGGAAATTGGGAAATGTGCAATCTGGATACCTGTTCATCACCGATGGTATTTGACTGTCTAGGACAGAGGTAAGTGTGTATGGAGCTACGAAACTTGAGGCCAGGATCCAGCTCTTTGTGGCTCTGGACAGAATAGATAATTTTAAGAGCAGATTTGAAAAAATCTTTTAAAACATGCTTAACCCCCTCTCTAGCCATTTAAAAACCTGGTTTAGCTGTGTCACCCTAGGTGAGTTGCTTAACCTCCTGGGTCCTGGTTTCCTCTTCCAGAAAATGCAGACCTCATGGGGTTGTCATAAGGACTGAAAGATACATATTTTCTTTATTGTCTGTGCATATACGTGTGGTGTGTGTCTTTCTTAACCATTCTTTACCTAGTCACTGGGACAAGAGGTAAGGTCTTGGAGCCAAAGCTTACCATTTCGGCTAGAAAAGCTAACGTGCCCCAGGGATCTTGTCTCTGCTTCCTGAGTACTGGGATTACAAAACGCCATGCCCACCAGCATTTATATAGATGCTGGGGACTCAAACTCTGGTCTTCGCACCTTCACATCAAGTGCTTTATCCACTGAGCCATCTGCCCAGACTTAAAAGATATAAAATCTGAAAAGCCCTATTTCAAGGAAGCTAGAGTTTAGTAGGCACCTCCAATGATAGCTATCATGACGACTGTCACCCAGGTCAGAGCACGAAGCAGGTTTATTGTTCTCCCCTGCCCTTGACTGGGGATGTGGTAGGAAAGGCCATGTCACCACAAACTACTTCAATACTTAGAATCACAATCCAAGCTAACACTATGCTTTGTGATTACATTTGACTTAACAAGGAATCACTCATTTCATTGCCATTTCAACCAGATGAGTTGAGGTCTACTATCTGCCCCATTTTATAGATAAGTAAACAGAGTCAGAAAGGGAAACCATGCGCTCAGAGTTGCTTAGCCCACTCTGCTCCCATTGGCAAAATGAAGCTCTATCTGGTTTTAGCATGGACTAGCCACGTGCCATTGCATTCCCCACCAGGGGAGAGAGGTGTGACAAACACTGAGGGGTCTTTGCTGACCCCTGGCCTCAAAGCCCCTTTCCTCAGGGTAAGTGTGCTCCAGCCCTGGAATGCAGTAAGCAGAAGGGGTTTGTAAGGAGAGATGGCCAGATTCCAGCAGTGCGCCCTGAAGAGTCACTGGGTGGAGAAGGAAGGGGGTGTTCCTGGCTCTGCCTGTGTTAATCCTTTCGTTTGGAATCTGTAACGTTCTTGGTGCCACTCAATACTGTTTTCGAAACATGGGATCCACTCAGGTGGGATCTTCACTTTTACCAAAAGGCAGTCTTTCCAAATCACAGGGTCCTGCCTTCCAGGGTCGGTGGTAGGCTTTACCAGGCTGAGCTTCTCAAGTTCACTGTCAGACCATCTGAGCCAAGAAGGCAGAGCAACACCCCAAAGTGGCCAGAGGAGATGGTTGGGGAGAGAAGCAAGACAAGAGGGAGGGATGGGACCCCATTTGAGGGTGAAGGTTCTTAAAGGGACACGGTATGGAGGAGTCTGGGTTTTTTGGAAGGATCTGGAGAAGGGGGAGGTAGGGGCAAACATGCCAATAGCTCTGTTTCCACCCCTGGGACCTGCAGGAGCTGCTGCTCCCTTGAGGCAGAGAGGGTAACCCTGCAGCTGAGTGACCAGGTGGTGCAGTGGGGGCAGCTGGAGGGGGAAGGTCAGACCAGGTAGCTGCAAGGGCCAGGGGCAAAGAAGAGGAAGACGATGTGGTCCTGGGCAAACCACTTCTGCAACTTGGAGAGACTGGCTGGCAACCTCCCCAAGTCGCTTCCCAGTACATAAAGGGCCTCTGAATTAATTCATCAAGGATATCAAAAGCATCCCACACCCTCCGGAGCTCCTCCCCAGCTTGAGCAACCTAATCCACCGCTCACTTCCTCCAGCGAGTTCTCACCACCACCACCCTTCACGGGTCACAGCTGCCAGAGGTGTCCTACAGGTGAAAAGCCAGCATCCTGGTGAGTCCTGTCACCACCCAGAACATCTCTCTCTCTCTCTCTCTCTCTCTCTCTCTCTCTCTCTCTCTCTCTCTCTCTCTCTCTCTCTCTCTCTCTCTCTCTCTCTCTCTCTCTCTCTCTCTCTCTCTC
>PVHP010048692.1:0-12422 GCA_004024765.1 Zapus hudsonius
TTTTTTTTTTTTTTTTTTTTTTTTTTTTTTTTGGTGATAGTCTTTATTCTTAACCCAAATATGTTCTAAGAAACTTGAGCACAAACAGCCCTTCTTTGAAGACAACATTGACTAGAAGTTGACCTGCTGATCACAGATTTGCTATCAAATAAATCACAGCAGTCATTGGAGCCAGGGCTCAATAATGAGCCTCTTTGAAAATGCAAAATGGTACTGACACCCTCTAAACCTAGCTTAAGAAGCACAAATATGCTGTACGTGTCCACCATGTGTTCCCTTGTCCTAGTGTGTCTGTGCATGCGTATGATGTCACACACAATGCAATTATGTAGTACTGAAAATTCTAGTTAAAGTAGCTGCTTTGACCAGATGTAGTGGTGCTTGCCTATAATCTCAATACTTGGGAGGTTGAAGCAGGAGGACCCCATGATTGTGGCTACTATGGGTAATCTTGGTTTTCCACTTGACTCTATCTAGAATAACCTTGGAAACAAGCCTTTGGGCAGGCCTGTGAGGGATTACCCTAATTAGGTCAGTGGAGGTGGGTGGACCCAATTTAACTGTGAGTGACACCATTCCATAGGCTGGGATCCTGGATTAGATAAAAATGGAGAACCAACAGAGCTCCAGCTTCCTGACATCTGATGCAATATGATTGCAGCTACAAGTTCCTACTGCCATACAGTCCCCACCACCATGGAATCTAAAACAAAATAAACTTTTCTCCTTAAGTTGCTTCTTGTCCATGTATTTGGTCACAGCAACAAGAAAGTAACTAAAACAGGAGTCATCCTGAGCTACATAATGAGTTCAAAGGCCAACATGAGAAAATAGTGAAACCCTATCTCAAAATTAATACGTAAGCAAACAAATAAATAGCATACTGTGTGAAATACACATTAAACAGTCTATATTAAATGTACTTGCCTTAAGTGTTTGGAAGGACTCTTCAAATTCTTGGAAGATATTTCAAGTTCTTGGCATGGGCAAGGTTTCTCGTATCTGTCCAAGAAACTTTGAACTGCTTCTTTATCTCTTGGGACATTTCCTGAAGGGCTTCAAGGGACAGAACTGGGCATGCAGCCTGTGTTTCCTGTTGACATCAACAGCTGCTGCAAAGAGAAGTATTTTTTTAGAGGCCTTTAAATTTAATCAAAAAAAATCTCTCACTGTTCTTCCCACAGTTTATTTTCAATACTTATTATTAAATATGAAAAAGATCCCAGAAAAATAATGTTTTAAGTCATTGGAAAACCCCATATATATATATATATATATATATGATTTTTTTTTCTCACAAAGTTGTTCAGTGAAACATATCAAAGAGACAAACCAAACTTAGCTGTTTCCTCAGAAGCTGATGGAAACTAGCCCATGGAGGCCAGGAAATTTGTGAATCTATGGGAAACACTAATAGCATATAACAATCATCTTGTGACTATCCTGTGCCTGGAAGCAAGTGAAGATGATGCAATGATGCAATGGCCCCTACTGTCCTTGGACTTCTCATGCCCAGGACAGCAGATAAGACTGCTGGTACTCACAGATAAAGATGCTCTCCAAAGCACAATGCCTTCTGTACGAGACAGAATCTTTAAAAATCTCACCACCTACATAACTGATGACAAGAAGCTGATCTGCCATGGAATGTATGAAAATTCATTTTCTCAGGTTTCCTCTAGCCACAGAATTAGCTTAAAATGTGGACTTATGCTATGTCCAGCTAAAAACACTTGCTTGCAAAGCCTCCCGGCCCAGGTTCAATTCCAATTTGTTTGCAGCATCAAGAGTCCCTAGCATTATTCCTCCCCAACACACACATATACACACATATACATATACATATATATGAGGCAGATAAACAAGCCTCACTACAGCTGAACTCACACTAGAAAACTGGAAAACCCATAAGGAACCAATGTAGATACCCTAATGCAAGTGGCCTTGGCCTATAACTCCCTGTTCCAGAAATTGGTTATTTCCCACACTGAGTTGCTGATCAGAGCTACGAGGTCCCTAAGGTCCCTAAAACAAGACAGGTTTATGTCCAGAGACCACTGATATACAATATAGACAGTTGTCACAAGAATGCTGAACACACACATGGCTATATGGAAGAGACCAGCAAGTCAAGAAATGCTCATCTGTGCAATAGTGGCACTAAACTGAGGAGGGTAATCAATGGCTTAATGATTGGATAAGAGATCCTCTTAGTGACAAGGAACCCTTAACTGGAACTGGGATCCACTGCATAATCTTATGGGGATTAAGATCTCAGGATCCTGGGGGAATTTCCCACTACCAGAAAGCTACAGAGAGGCTACACCCATTAGAAGCTAGCCAAAATAGCAATGTTTTCTCATTTAACCTATATTGATCTCACTCCCTGATGAAGATTCTATTTGTATTTTTCAGATGGCATTGAGAGAGCCGAGGACAACATTGGATAATGGCTGGCATCATGGCAGGAGGTAAACCACACCTAGCCTTCATTCAGGGCCCAAATGAAACCTAAGAGAGAGTGATGAGACCAACAAGAAACCAATCACCACAGCAAGTCTGACAACCATGAAAGATCAATGGAGACAGACACCAACAACACCCATCACAAACCAGGGCTAAGATCCAGATATACTTAAGATCTAACAACAAAGCAGACTCAAAACTCACCCACTATGACTCAGAGAACTGAGCAGAAGAGAGAGTGGATAGAATGTAAGAGGCATGGTAGGGGAGAATATCCAGAGACATTGATCCCCTCAGCAACAATACACAAGGGGGAAGAAAAATAAAAAGAACAAAAAACTGGCTACCTCTGGTGCAATTCATATTCCCCTAACCTATGGACAGATCCAGTCTGATCACCGAGGAAGTACCCCAGTCGGTAGGGGACAGAGAGGAGGGAAATGGGGACACATTCACAAGATTTGCTCATATTCATAATAAAGATATTTTTAAAAAAGACTTGTGTCAAAGCTCTTGATTACCCACCCCAGGTAAAAGATAAGACCCTATTGTTGAAGATACCACAGGCTACTGTCACACATGACAAGAGACCTCCACTGGATACAGAAAGGAAACCAGCTCCCAGATGGTTAGCCTAAGTGCTGGAAGGTGCTTCATGAGTTGCCTGGAGAAACTGGCCAATGTTATTTGGAGACACCAAGTGACATTGTTATACAACACCTACAATAGCCTAGGAATGCAGAGGACCTTCAAGGCAAGAAGTGTTCATCTGTGATTGGCTAGAGATCTGCTCAGTGTTAGAACCCTTATCTGGAACTGGGATCAAAGGCAAATTCTTATGGTTACCCAGACTCCAAGGGGAAGCCCGCACTAACCATGGGCCTACAGAGAGGCCCTGACCAAATTAACAATGCTTGTCCCATTTAACCTATACTGATCTCACTCTCCATTGAGGATTCTGTTTGTACTTTTTAGAAGGCAGTGAGAATTATGGACAGCCCAATTTCACCAACAAGACCTGTGATGATGGCTGACACCCAGGCAGGAGATGAACCACCCCTAACTCATCATCTAAGGTCCAAATAAAACCATAGAGGAAGTAGCAAGATGAACAAGAATGCTGCCTCAACAGCAAATTAGACAACCTATGAAGGGGTGATGAAGACAGATATCAAGGATATGAAAAATAGTCCAAAGCAGGAAACCCAGAGACTCTTAAGAACTCATAAGAAAAGCAGACTTAAAACTCAGCCACCATGGCTCAGGGAATTTTGCAGAAGAGGGGGGGAATATTGTAAGAGCCATGGTGGGAGGAATACCCAGAGGCAGTGCACCCCTCAAAAAAATGTCTACTACTTGCACATTTCATAGCCCTCCATCCCATGGACCGTTCTAGCAATCCCACTGAGGAGGGCCCTTAGTGGATTGGGGGCAGGGAGGAGGGAAATGGGGTACCAACATAAGACTTGTTCATACAGTGTTTCTAATTATTATTTTTTTCAGCTCAAAATATAATGTTTTTTTTATTTTTAAAACTTTTAATTGACAAGCTCTTGTACACATAGACAAAATACAGTGATTATAATCCCCTCCCACCACCTTCCCTTGAAAGCTATTTATTTTTATTGTCCATAATGAGTTACAATATTTAGTGGGCAAACAATGAGTTGTTATCCCCAATTTCTAATTATTAACAATAAATATATTTTTTTAAGCATGAGACTCCGGTTGGTTGCTCCAAGTCCTCACCAGCATTTGGTACAGTCTGTGTTTGGATACTGACCTTCTATCAGATGTGTAATAGAATCTGTTACTTTCGTTGGCATTTCCCCTTTTCATATGGTTATGTGTCTTTGGCACATTTGATATTGAGGATGACTATTTCATAAATTGTGCTGCATGGAGTCCAGTTCTTTGCCATGCTAACTAGATGATTCTGTGAAAAGAAATTTTCCATAGACAAGATAAGCTTGAGCAATTCTTTTATTTAAATATTTTATCTATCCATTTATTTATTATTTATGAGAGAGGAGAAAAAGGTCTCTCCATTTGTGCATCTGGTTTTATGTGGGACTTTAACCCATGTTTTCTGGTTTGAATTAGGTGTCCCCCCATAAACTCATATGTTGTAAATGCTTTATCACCAGCTGGTGACTCCAGTTTGAGAATTGGAGTCTTGCTGGGGTTGTTTTGTTGGAAGCAGGCCTATGAGTGTGTCATAGTTTGATCCAGGTGACCCCCACAAACAAATGAATGTGTTCTCAGTGATCAATCCTCAGCTGATGGCAGTTTGGGTTTTACAACCTTACTGGAGCTGTGTTGTTGGGGCGGGCTTATGGGGGTTATAAGCCAGCTTCCCCTTGCCAGTGTTTGGCACACCTTCCTGCCATTATTTGCAGTGCTGTAGCGGAGGTGATGTCCAGCCCTCTGCTCATGCCATCATTTTCCCTGCCAGGATGGAGTCTCCCCTCTAGTCCATAAGCCAAATAAACCCATTCCTCCACAAGCTGCTTTGTTTGGGTTCTTTCTACGCAGCTACTAGAAAGTTGACTGCAACAGGGTATTATAGCCAGCTCCACCTTGCCAGTGTTTGGCACACTCTCCTGCTGCTGTCGACCAGATATTGTCCAGGAAGTGATGTCCAGCTTCTGCTCATACCATCCTTTCCAATGCCACCATGGAGCTTGCCCTAGAGTCTGTAAGGCAAAATAAACTCTTCCACATGCTGCTTTTGGTCAGATGCTTCATGTCAGCAACATGAAGGTAACTACAGTAAAATTGGTAATGAGATGTGGGGTCATAGCTGCTAGAAACATGACTGTGGCTCTTGGTCTTTTGGAATTAATTTGCAGTAGGACTGTGGAAGGATTTGAAATCTTGGCCAGAGAGATGACTTGCAGTGGTCTAAGTACAGCTTTCTTGGACCATTCTTGTTAGAGTTGAAAGACTGGAATACAAAAAGAACTTTAGACTGTGGGATTTGGTTTATAAGAGGAAGAAAGGATTTTGTCAGGACTAGGCTAGAAGCAATTGGTGCGAGAGGCTTGCTGAGTTCTGCCGTGTCCTGAGAACTTGTACAGGGTTGCATTACATAGGAATGGTCTGGTGTGAGCAGATGGACATGGCACAGAAAGAAATGAAAGTTTCAGGCTGGTGACAGCACCCATTCAGCTGCAATTAATTGAGCAATAACTACCAATGAGATTGGGCCAGCTGTTCTGCATTGGGACAGCAGAAAGAATGCAACTCTGTTGAAAGCAGGGGGCCTGAATGCTGAAATTTTCCTGCTCTTCAAAGATGGCTTTGTTTTCCTCCTATGATAAGCAGCTCAGCTACAGGGGTGAAAGTGGAACTCCAGAAACTTACTGATTAGAGATGTCAGACCTAAAGCTATGGAACTTAATGTTTGCCCTGTTTGTTTTAGATCTTGCTATGCCCAATGCTATCTTTTGCAGTGTGAATATTTATTTGGTGCCATTATGGTTTTTAGTTTTACAGCTAACAGTGAAGATACCTGGGACTATGGGGATGTTTGAGGGTACAGTCCATCACGGAGGGAATACATGGTGGTCAGATCATGAGACACATGTTCATATTGAATCTGTGGCCAGGAAACCTATAGAAGTAAATGCTGGTGCTCAGCTAGCTTTTGATTCAGTCTAGGACCCCATCTCATGGGTTGGTGCTGCCCATATGCAGTGTGGGTCTTCCATCCTCAGTTAATCCACTCTGGGAATAGCCTCATAGACACACCAGAGGTGTTTTCCTGGACTATTCTAATCAAGTTGACAATGAAGATGATTAATCTTTGTTGAATCATCACACTAACTTATTGGACTTTATTTTTACCTAGGAACATGAGAACAGTGAGGAACACAGATATTTCCAAGCTACTTTTTATATCTTTCAGCTTCATTATTCTGTATATAACCGTGCAGACACATTTTTATTTAAGTGCCATTTCTGAGACAACTTGGGCAGATATAAATATAGGTTATATCATCACTCTATTGAAATTAGGACACTATCTAATGAAAGTATTACACAATTTGGACACTTTTTCTCAAGATTATTAACCATCCTCAAAGCCTAATATAGTCACTGTTTCCTCCATGAAACATTTCCTAATATTTTTGATCAACACTGATCTTTCTTCCTAAGATATATTAGCCGGTAATATAATTTTGTATAATTTATCCACTAAATATTTATTGCTTTCAGTAACTTTTATTATCCCACATTTGATAATCTTGTTTCAGGATACATTTTTCATTCTTCAGAAACGCTCCACTATTTAACAGGACATCTTACATATGGACAGCTTTAAAGCAAAATTGTAGAATGTAGTGGATTTATCTTCATTATAGCCTCACTTCTCTGTATCCACAGGTTCTGCATCTCTGAAGTAACTGTCAATCATGAAGGTTGGCCTAGGACAATTAAAGCTAAACTGAACATGTACAAACTTTCTTTTCTTGTTATTATTCCCTGAGCAGTAACAGTTCAACTGTTTATGAAACATTTGTATTGAACTAAGAAGTATAAGGGAGGTGTAATGGACATGGGAAAGGACTCATAACTTCTATGCAAAATACTAACAAAGCTTGGGTATCCACCTCAGCCTTTGTTACTGTCCAGCGGTTAAAGAATTAAGAAGAAGGAAAAGTTTGAGTCAAGCAGAGAAAAATTGAATATAGAATTTGAGTATAGAATTGAGAAGGAAAAAAGGCAAAGTTCCAAGAAGTCAAGAGGGTCCCCAGGGGGTTATCTGCCTGGTAACACTAATGTTTTTTTGTTTGTTTTTGGTTTTTGGTTTTGTTTTTTATAGAAAGGGAACTCCTTTGAGGAGGAAGAAATCTAGGGAGGGAGTTAGATTTATGGAAAAAGAGATCTAGGAAGGGAACTCCTTTTGGGGGGAAAAAAATTAAGGACAAGTCAGATTTCCCCTTACAGACTCAAGCACATTTCTCATCTTTAGCTACTTTTAGTTTAATTTCAGGAACCCTATTCACCCTAAACTGCTTACCCTGGAATCATGTATTACTGATCTTGCAATTCTTTCTTTCATAGGCTTCCTCCTGTATCAATTACTTTCTTGTTACTGGGAACAAGAATCCAACCAGTAGCAACTTATGGAAAGAAAAGTATATAACTTGGTTTACTGTTCCAGAGGATATTGAAAGAGAAAAGGGAGAAGGGACAGGGGAGAGGAGAGAGGGAAGAGGATGTTGTCATAGTCAACCACATACTGCTGGGATGAACCTCCAAACCAGGCACAGTTATGGATGGCAAAAGAGGCTGCCCCTCTTTCACCTTTCACAGATCCAAGGAGAGCAAGAGAGAGAGAAGAGAGAGAGAGAGAGAGAGAGAGAGAGAGGCCATCACCAATACCACACACACCAGCAAACAGGCAGGAGGAAGAGAGAGATTTCCTTCCCTTTTATATAGCCTTAAGGCAAGATCTTACAACCCTTGCCCAGAATTGTTGACTTCCTGAGTATCTGAAATTTACTTCCTGCACTGCCCTCTCAGGAAGGGATGTTTGTTTCTAGCTAAATGAATTCCTGAGTCACCTGAGCCTCCTTTCTCTCTTCAATTTTGAGGAAATCTGCTTCACAACAAACACTCAAGATTACTGTGGGCAGCTAACAGGTCAAGTTGACAAAAAACTTAATCCTCACAAATATGAAGCAGGCTATCACACCTCAGGCTCACACCTGAGACACACCTCCTCCAGCCAGCCTCTGCCTCCTAAAGGTTCCACAGCATTCCCAGAACAGCATCACCAGTAAGAGATCAGGCTTTCAAACATGTGAACCTATGGAGGGTATTCTACATTCAAGGCACCATGTCTCTCTCCTTCCCTTCTTCCCTTTCTTCCTCTTTAGCTTTTGGTTAAAGATTATGTTAATTGAAAACATAACAGTTCTATTTTCAGAGTGGATCTTGTCAGTGCTAAATTAGATCAGTTGGATTGAAAAGAAGGCAGGCTGTTTATGGACATCAAAGCACAGGTGAATGGGAAGGTACAAACTTCATGGGACCTTTGAGTTATGGATTGTTGGCAACATTTTCTGATGACCAATGAGTTACACCTGCCAAGAAGCAGGAAAAAATAATTTTATGATAATTAATTGCATTTTGATAGTGTAATAAAGCACTTCAATATATGCTTGAACAAAACGGACTCTTGCAGTATTGAAATGTTCAGCTTACCATGCCCTGTCCTTGGAGTAGATGGTTATATTAAATGACAAGTCTGGTAGAATCCTCAATACCCTCATTGCAATGTAGAGGCAACCAAAGATTATTAAAATCTGCTGTGGGGAAATCAGGCTTTCAATCAGAATTCTAGCAAGAACAGTTCTGTGCAAATGTGTAACCTAGAAACAGCAGCCACCAAGACACTTGAGCTGAAACAATTCCTCTGACTGGGGGAAACTCAGTACAAGCTTCTTACCAGGAATAGTTACTTTTCAAAGAAATAACAAAATGTACTAAACACTGCTCAATTATGCACTTAAAATGAGTGAATTTCAATGAGGCCTTGAAAAGACTTGCAAACTTGCAGAATTTTCTTCAGAGTGAATGTAGAGTTCTCTTGAAATTCTTGTTCTGCCTTGATAGGATAAACAAAAAACCTTATATTTAATTTACTGTGTAAGCATCAGTTTAACTCTCTAGGTCTGGCTGAATGATTTGTTAGAGAAACTGTAGAATTAACATTATATTCAATACTTATAATAGATTTGCTTAAAATAATTATTCACAATTTCTGTAGGACAATGTTAAATATGATACAGAAAATACAACTTTGTTGTTTGTTTGTTTGTTTGTTTTCAGAGGTAGGGTCTCACTCTAGTCCAGGGTGGCCTGGAATTCACTATGTAGTCTCAGGATGGCCTTGAACTTGCCTGCTACCTCTGCCTCCCAAGTACTGGGATAAAAGGCATGCACCAGCACATGGGACTGGGAAAATACATGTTTTATAAGCCATTGTATTGAAATATGATCGCCATACAAGAAGGCCTAGGAGATGGCCCAATGGATAAAGTGCCTGCTAGGAAAGCATGAGGACCTGAGTTTGGTTCTCCAGCATCTATGTAAATGCAGGGTGGATTTGATGGCTCATCTTTACTTCCAGTGCTGGGGAAGTAGAAACAAAGGATTCCTGGGGCAAGCTAGCTAGTTAGACCAGCTGAATCTTCAAGCTCTTGGTTGAGTGAGAGACCCTGTCTCAATAAGTTAGGTGGACAGTCATAGACGGAGATACCAGTTATCAACCTCTTGCCTCCATGTGCACACACATACACACATGCACACATACACAAGGTGAGTATACCTACCAAACCATCACCATTATCAAGAACATAAACAAATTGAGATAAACATTTGTTTGTTTGTTTTTTGTTGTTGTTGTTTTGAGGTAGGGTCTCATTCTAGCCCAGGCTGGCCTCAAGCTCCTGGCGATCCTCCTCTTCAGCCTCCCGAGTGCTGGGATTAAGAGTGCACTGACATTCAGTATACCACTGAGATTTTTTTTAAGTTGTCAAATCATTTTATTTAACAGAATGTGTTTATCCTGGAGCAAGGCAATTAAATTAAGTGCTTGAAAATAGACAAAATACTTAAATAAAGCATTTTTAATTGGCATCAGAGGGCTATGTTTAGCCAATTAAGATCATAGGATATGGTCTCAAAAACTCACTTGTGAGCTCCTAGCATTGAAATTTTCCAAGCAACCCCTTTAGGCTTTGTGTATATTTTCTCTTGTCTTGCCTTCCATTCATGACATTCAAATCAGTGTTCAGAGAAACTGAGAGGTGATACATTCCTGAATTTCTTTTTCTTTAGGCAAATCCTCATTTTTTGTAGACCAGGTTAACCTCGAACTCATGATCTTCCTTAGCTTCTTGAGTGCTAGAATTACAGGAGTGTGTCAACGTGTCTGGCTACTAACCCTAAATTTAAAAAAATTTATTTATTTATTTGTAAGCAGAGATACAGACACACACACACCTAGATTCTATTTTTAGTAGCCTCCCCGTCAATTGCTCCCACAGTGCATCTTGTCTAAGGAGCCCAAGATTACGGGATCCGGTATTTATCGCCCTGAATTCCAAGTTCCAGACAAGGGGTCCCCCTCACTAAGTGGAAAATTGGCCGAATTTGAAAGCTGTTGATTGTCTCCCCCAGGCCCAGGCTCCTCCATTACACAAGTGCTCCTTTCTTGGTTCGCTGTTCTTTCCCAGTAGGAGGTGTGGTCAGCCTACTCATGACCGCCGATTGTGTTTCGTGTCAGTGGTCTCTGTTTACTCCAGCTGTTGTTGATCAGTTTCCCCTGGGAACCTGTGCAGTGCCTTCCAGCACTACACTAACTGCCTTCTGGGGGCTGGATACTGTTACGGACCTTGAAGGGTCTCTCGATGCTGATTGATGGCATTCTGTGGTTTCTTCAGCAATAGGGTTTTGCCTCAGGCCTAGGGAGAGCACCCAAGAGCTTTGACAGAATTCTGTCTTGTTGTTGGAATCTCATGAGTCGCTTTGGTCAACAGCTCAGTGAGGGAAGGAACTGGTGGTTGGAACCAGGGGTTGTCAGGCTGATCTAATTATTCACAGGCTTAGACTCTCTCCCCTACCACTCATGGCCCCTCTTGCCAGTCAACGCTCACTACTTTCTCAATAAGTTACAGTATGCTCATGAGGATTTTATGTTTTTGAACCTAATATGGTTTATCCTCATGCTTAAGCCATCTCCCTCCCCCCATCCCTTACCCCTCATTCATAACCTCTTACTTCTTTCTACTAGTCTGCGTAGCCTTTACGGTTATCTTGGTTAAGGACCACATATTAGGGAGAATATGCAACGTTCGATTCTCTGTTCTTTTGAGTGTTCGCTTAGTAAGATCTGCTCGAAGTCAGACCATTTTTTACTAAATTTTGATATGTCATTTTTCCTTTAAGCTGAGTAAAATTCCATTGTGTAAATCAGCCTGCAAATTTCATTATTTCATTTTTTCCTTACCAATGAGTATAATTCTATTGTGTATATGTACCACATCTTTATCATTCATTCATCAGTTGATGGGCATCTGGGCTGAATCCAGTTCCTAGCTATTGTGAATAGAGTAGTGATAAGTAAGCAAGTATGGCTGAGCATACTGAATATCTCTGTAGTAAACAGTGGAGTCTTTGGGGTATATGTCCAGGTGTGGGAAAGCTAGACCAGATGGCAGATCTCTTTTCATCTTTTTCAGGAGTCTCCATACTGATTTCCATTGTGGTTGTACAAATTTGCACTCCCACCAGCCATGGATAAGACCCTCCTCTTTCAAGGCAGTCCTTCTGTTTTGTTGTCTCATTTCTATCCTCAATGTCAAAATGTTTATGGGCTCAGCACAGTGAAGGTCTTGTGGTGGTATCAGTAATCACAGTGGGCTCATGACTGCACCAATCAGTTGGGAGGACAGAGCCCTACAGTATGCCTTCCTATAGTCTTCCGTCCTCTCTTCTTCAGTGTTCCCTGAGCCTTGGAGGGCATGTCAGAAAGAGCTCTCAGCAGCCTCTGATTTTCTGCTGTGACAAGTCTTGAGTGGCAGGGAACTGTGCCTATTGGCCTGGTCCTCCTCTGCAACAGGCAATCTTATAAGAATTAGGGTTATGTTTTGGTTCCTTGATGGGAAGACATAGTTACTATATAAACATCAAATTTCTTTTCTAACACTCTTTACAGTGTCATGTTTTATTAACATTTACGGCTCCTGAGGTCTATCTTACTCTGTTTTATGTTTTCTCCTGCAAGATGCTCATTTCAATTCAGCAGCAGACACAAGAAGAAACTAATTTGAAGCTGTCCACAAGGCTGTTGTTAATGGCACAGGCTGGGGCTTCTTTGGTTAAGCACTCACTGCTGGATTATTGGTTAAAGTGGTGACACAATCTGCTAGCGACATGGC
>PVHP010048693.1:0-12444 GCA_004024765.1 Zapus hudsonius
GGATGAACAAGGGGCCCACAGCCACAGCCATTAAATCAACACAGGATAAGCCAGTGAGACAGAAACCAATGATTTCGACACAAAGACCCCTAAGCTCACAACCTTAAAGCAGCCTTAATACTCATCCACCGCGACTCAGGGAACTTTGCGGAAGAGGGGGCGGAAAGATTGTAAGAGCCGTGGTGGAGGAGATTATCCAGAGGCATGGCCAGGAGAACCTGGCTGAATACTAGGCTATCCATGGTCCCCTGTCACAAGGACTGATCCAGACGACCCATGGAGGAGGTTATCCAGTGGAGGGGGGAGGGAAGGGAAGCGGGGAATTGGGGATAACAACTCATTGTTTGCCCACTAAATGTTGTAACTCATTATGGACAATAAATTTTAAAAAAAAAAAAAGAAATGTTTTCAAGGCCAGAGCCCTGAGCCATGGTTCATATTCCTGTTCATAGACAACTGAGTATCATTTCTATCCTTACTTCCATTAGTCGGCTTAAATTCCCTGCCTATGTGAATAAGTCCCATGAACGGAACATTTTCCTTCTTGAATAAAGAGCAAAATGAATGATCTATGGGCCAGAGGACCCTGGACCATTTAATAGACTTGAGCAAAAGGCTGTGACTCAGTGTTCTCAAGTTCTCTTGAGCTAATGCTAATTTCTTCAGATATTAGATGCCATTCTTCCACCAGTGAGCATTTTCTAGAGCTTTGATTTTTGGACAAATGCATTCAATTTGTTGTGGTGACTTTTTTCCAATATGTAGTTCAGTAACAAAACCCAGTGTTTGGAGCAAGCAAGCGTGCACAGATCCACTGGTGGCTGTCATCACATGAGCTCCGTCTGCCCGCCATTATGAAAGCTCACTGACCTGCCTTTTGCACACTTGTTTGACCCACTGGACGCTCCATCTTTCTGAGACTCATCCCTAGCCTTTACCTGTGGATCAGGCCTCTGCACCTGCCAAGGGAGGGGGCGTGGCTTTTTGTCAGGAGCTGATTGGAGGGGGCAGACCGAGCAGGCAGCTTATGCGCATAGATCTCCAGCTCAATCTAAACCAGCAGAGGTCCTGGAGCCCTGCCCCCTGAGAGCACGCTGAGCCCAGGGCTGAGGCCTCAGCTCCTGGGGCTCCAGGCAGTGTGGAGCAGGAGGCAGCGCCCTGCGGGGCTGGAGCCTGGAGCCCCAGGACCAGAGCCATCTCCTCGGGAGGCCTCCAAACCAGACTGCGCTTGGAGGCTGTGCGGATCGAGGCCACAGCCTTCAGGAGATGCCCCGGGACACCTTGTCCTCTCAGGTGACCTGGCCTCAGGTGTGCCCTGCTCGGCCAGCGAGTGCGTGCCACCCTCGGCCCGGCCCGCGAGGGGAGGTTCCACCCCGGGCTGCCCGGGGTTCGTGTGGTCAGGGCGGGTGGAGATGCCCGGTGTCTCCGTGGTCTGGGCGGGTGGAGATGTCTCGTGTCCTCGTGCTCAGGGCTGGTGGAGATGCTCGGGGTCCTCGCGGTCAGGGCGGGTGGAGCTGCCCGGGATTCCCATGGTCAGGGCTGGTGATGTCCCGGGTCCTCATGGTCAGAGGGGGTGGAGATGCCTGAGGTCCGCGTGGTCAGGTCGGGTGGAGATGCCCGGTGTCCCCGAGGTCAGGGTGTGTGGAGAAATGCCCAGGATCCTCCTGCTCAGGAGACAGCTGGTGTAGCAAAGGTTGCTATTCTCCAGGGAAGAGTGTCCTGACCTCACGGTGAGTTCACTCTATGAAATGGGTGTTTTCCTGGATTTTAGGAATGCTCATATTGGAATTATATAGGATTAAAACATATTTAATGGAACTACTCAGGTATTTGATTTGTATATACATGAATGAAGGACAAGGGAGATAATCAAACTTTAAAACTGCTAGTGTGATTACTCCCAGAGGACATTCTTTTATTTATTTGGTGTTGCAGCATTTTTGGGAGCTGGGGGGTCCTTTATGCTACTGAATAGACACAATCCTTTGAAAATGAATAAAGACGTATGGTTTGCATGTGTTAGCCATTAATTTGTACTTTCATGGCAAATCTCTAATGAGATTTATGAGGAGATTCACAGTTTCATGTTTTCTTGAACTCCAGGCACATCAGAGAAACAGTGATGAACTCAGGGTTGAGAGATAAGATGAGTGGAAGGACTTGTACAGCTCTTGGGTAGACTCTCGCAAATGGCTCACAGTCCTGGCATCTCCACAATGCTGAGGTCCCAAGTGCACCTCACACTTGATCCATGCCATGGCCCTTCATGGCCTCCATTCGGGGACTGTGACCCAGTTCCACATCTCTCCTCTCTCTGTAACATATTAAAAGTGTAGTAAATAAAACTCACGGGGACTGAGGCAGCCAAGGTGCTGCAGTGCTTCTTGCATTTTCAAAACAGAATTTCATTCCCAACAAGGCGTAAACCGAGTATGGTGGTTGTTGTGGTCAGTTTCTCCTTGCTGCAACAAACATCCAATCATAAGCAGCCTATGGAGGAAAGGGATTATTTTGCTTAGAGACCCCATGATGGCAGGAAAATGCTGGCATGAGCCCAGGTTGGACCTCACCTCTGCCATAGCAGCAGGACAGTGAGCCAAAGTTGAGACAAAAGAACTCAGTAGTATTTAAGATGTTATGATATGGATCATAAAACAGGAATTAAATTCTAGAATAGACATGAGGTAGGCACTGCAGCACCTTGGCTGCCTCAGTCCCCGTGAGTTTTATTTACTATACTTTTAATATGTTACAGAGAGAGGAGAGATGTGGAACTGAGTCACAGTCCCCGAATGGAGGCCACGAAGGGCCATGGTCTGGACACCCTGGGCCCTATCCTCCCTGAGCATTGCTAGAAGGGTGCTGACTCCATTTGCTTGGATAAACAGAGATGGCACACGGTCTCCCTGTGGTGCCAGCTCTCCCTGGAACCCAGTGGAACCGAGGGAACTCTCCATGTCCTAGGAAAACCTACAATATACAAATAATGTCGGTAATGTTTGTCTAAGCTTCATATATTCAAACAGGCATGAATATTACTTTAAGATATAAAAGTGATTCAATGTTTAAAGGTGCTTACAAAATTACTTGATGTCTGTCAAATGTGCCTATAATGTATGTTAAAATCAGACTGATTTAGTTCAATAATGTGCAGGTTTTGCTCTGTCCTAAAGCTGTGTGTGATCAAATACTCTCAGACAGGTTTTTCCTTCAGTGCTTGTCTCATTTTGAGCATCTCAGATTTACGGCTCCAGAATAAAGCCTCATGTTCAAACAATCTTGAGTGTAGTGTTTGCTTCCAGCTTTCTCTGTCTGAGTCATCGGTACTCACATGCAGAATAACCAAAGAGGTTTTCAAGCAGAGCTGCCAAGATTTTATACTGTCTTGTCTTTTCTTGACATACAATTTCTAGATCAAATCCATTGATCTAAAGTAGTGGGTAAAAGATTGTTTCCAGGGCTGACAACGTGTTCTGCCTGTACTTATAAATGACAGATACTTAAAGGGTAAGACATATCTGCTTTCTTATGTTCCAGATATGGCTTCCCTGTCGTGTGACAACTAAACTATTAATCAGATGTGTTCCATACTGCTTTCCCTAGCCCTGTTTTGATAATCAGGTGTGCAAAGTCTCTCTGAGTGATGAGTAAACATATGTAGAAGCCTCAGCCAATAGGACTCGTCAAAGTTAAAAAGAAAACCAACCTTCTATTCTTGCTACCAGGTCAAAAGGCCACAGGAGAGGACAGGGCATTTCAAAGGTCTAGCCTCTGGAAAGTTACCTGTCTTCCTGATCAGGGAGGATGCCCAGACCCAGAGAGGTAGACTCTAGTCAGTGTATCTGCAAAAGGAGAGTCATAGCAAAGCCTCCACAGGAATACACATGGTCAGCATGGCCTCGACTCCTGCTCACAGGTGACACAGTGGTGACAGTCATAGAGCTCTTACCACATTCCTACTAGTCTCTCCTACAGAGTCATTACTGACCTCCACAAAGGCAATGCGTTGTTAATTTTGGTTGCTTACTTGGTCTTAAACACTGAGTAAGAGAATAAAACCACAAAATATTTCAATATAAACTAATAGCCTCTCCTGTTTGATGCTGGCTTACAGCACCTTAGCTCTTACATTAACTTATGCCTTCTTCTGCCTCTTCCTGGCCCTGGTGTCAGTGGCTGATCAATAAAAAGATCCAGTAACTGAAAAAAAGGGAGAGGGATTCAAAATTCCCCACAATGACCAGGGAGACATTTGCTACACACCTGACAGTCTTTCCAGGAACCACTGTGCCAACATATGGATGAGTTGTTTCTGGCCAGGCCCACCCAAGAGACCCCTAAATCCCATCCTCATCAGATAAGAAATATGATATAGAATCAAGAGGACAGTGTCCTCCGGGAATTGAGACAGTTTATAAGTTACCAGAGACCCAGAGAGTCCCCTCAGGATCAAGCACCAGAGGACACCTGGCCCTGCTGAGAACAGGGACAGTAACCAGGCCCTGCTCTTGTCACTCCAGATGCTGGCTGGTCTAGGCAGGGCAGAAGCTTGAAGAGTCTCCAGCCATGTTCCAGTCACATTCCTGGAAGCCAACTTATCCACACATGCAAGACCTTAGAAATTCAATGGAATTCCAGGGAAGATGGACAAGATGTCCAACAGTCCCACTAAACTCAAAGGTAATTCTAACCATGTTCCTCATGTGTTTTCTGTGCCTGCTTAAAGAAATTATCTGCTTCTTATAATAGCTCGTGCCTAATAAGCTCTGCACATCAGATATTGTCAGACACATGGTAGGGATCCTGACTTCTTCCATTTGCTGGCCCTGTCCTGAAGATCATCGTGGTCCTTCTGTTTGGACCTTAGATTCCCAGTGTGAGAGTCAAGTTTGCTTCCTCTCATTTACACACTGTAAAAGTCCAAATACTCCTACCGTTGTATCAAAGGATTAAGATTGATATTGATACCAGCCTAGGGGATGTCTCTCGTTAGGATTTATGAAAGACATCAAAAGGGAGGAATGTGCTAGAAGAAGTGGAACAAAGAAATGATAATACTCTATAACAGAGTTTCTGTTGTACAACCTTTACCTGGAGTCAGCATGACCCTGAGTCTCCTCCCTCTCTATGAAGCTACACCTGCTTGTGGTTAGTGCAGCCATGGGCACAAACACCCCTGAGCAAACAGCTCTCTGTCCTGCAAGTGTACTTTCTTATCACTGACTGATTGATAAGGAATATTCTGTTTGTGCCCCCAAATCATGTAACCCTAGAAACTTGTAACCCATCAATTGTATATAAAAACTCAAGATGATGTCAAACTGCCTGCCATGCTGTCTAGAAAGTAAAAACAGAGACATGGGAATGGGAAACAGGTTTATCTTTTGCACAGCTGAGTGTGCATGTAACTTGGGCTTTCATTCCTCATACTTCACGTAATTTGAGGCAGGGTTTCTTGACCTTGTTCTCTGGCCTTACAGCTGTTGGGTAATTCTCCTGTGCCTTTTCCTGTCTTACCTACGTGTTCTGGGATTACAGAAAATGAGCCACGGTGTCCAGATTTGACATGGGATCTGGGATGGAAAGTCAGGTTCTCACACCTGCACAGCAAGGGCTTTACCCACTGATCCATGTCCCCAGCACCTCTTTCCCTTCTGCATCTTTGAAATAACAACTTTGGGGGCTGGGGAATTATGTCAGCCAGTAACAAAACTTGTTGTGCAAGCATGTAAGCCTTAGAGAACCTGAGACCCCCCAGGACCCATGTAAAAAGCTAGGACACTTGTGTCCTCAGTCATGTTGGGGACATGGGACAGATATCAGAGAATTAAATCACTGATGCTTGCTGGTCAGCCAGTCTGAGCAAAACCTCAGCAGCAGCTCCAGGATCAGTGAGAGAATCTGCTTGAAAGAAATAAAGCAACAGGCTGAGAGAGAACACCCCGTATTCTCCTCTGCACCCCCCTTTGTGTGCCCAGGGTACAAGCTTCTGCACACACATACATACACTGAAAAATACCAAATAAAATTTATCTCTGTGTTCTGCCTTGGTCATTGGAATAAAACCCAACGCACACTTGCACCCATGACCCAATCCCATCTGGTATCAAAACTTGTTTTACAAGAAAGAAAAGAAATGGGACAGGAAAGATGGCTCAGACATTAAAGGTGCTGGCTTTGAAACCTGACCGCCTGTGTTCAAATCCCCAGTACCTAGAAAAAGCCAGAACCACAAAGTGGCATTTGCATCTGGAGTTTGCAAAGGCAAGAGGCACTGGTGTGCCCATTCTCATTAATTCTCTCTCTCAAAATAAATAGCCTGGTGTGGTGGAGCACGCCTTTAATCCCAGCACTCAAGAAATACCATGCACAGCTATTTTTTTGTTTTTAAGAAGTGTGTTGCTGTAGCCCAAGCTGGCCTTGTACTAGCTATGTAGGAGAGGATGTCCTTGAACTCTGTCTGACACGAGTGTGCCACCATGCCCATGTCATGTCGGTCTTCTACTTTAATTGTTTTTTTGTTGATGTTTTAATTTAGTTGCAGGCATAGAGAGATAGAGAAAGACAAAGAAAAGAGAATTGGGTATGCCAGGGCATCTAGCTGTTGCAAACAAACTCCAGGTGATTGTGCCAGTGTGCATCAGGCTTTACATGGGTCCTGGGGAATCAAACACCAGTCATTTGCATTTACAGACAAGTGCTTAAATGCTAAGCAACCTCTCCAGCCACTTCTTGTCATTTTTATATGTTGCTTAGCTGTGTGGTTAATTGGTTTTTTGAGGCATTGTGGTGATTTGGACTAGGTGTCCTATAAATTCATGGGTGTGGAATGCTTGGTTCTCAGTTGGTTGCAATTTGGAAGATGAAGCCTTCCTGGAGAAGGTCTGTGGTTGGGGGCAGGCTTAGGGCTGTGATAGCCAGACCCCTTGCTAGGGTTGGCTCACTCTCCTGTTCCTGCTTTCTACCTGCTGTGGCAGAAGTGACATCAGCTTCTGAAACTGGCACTCACTGTGTGGACCCTGAAACTCTTGGTGAACATTTTGCCTCTGTCTTGGGAGTCCTGGTATTCCAGGCGGTGTGAGCTACCACACTCAAGAATGCCAGAAATTATTTCTTTGTTTTTAATTTGCAAGCAGAGAGTGATAAAGAGAAGACAGAGAATAGACATACCAGGGAAAGCCAAACACCACTCTGTGCATCTGGCTTTACGTGGGTGGTGGAGAATCGAACGCAGGTTGTGGCACTTTGCGGATAGGCGTCTTAATCGCTGAGCCATCTCTGCAGCCCCAGAAATTATTTCCTTAACAATGAGAAAAGTGCTGAGTGTGGAGGCTCAGCCTGCAGATCCTGGTGGACTACCTGGTGTCCCATGCCATGTGGTCTGGAGCACAGTGCTGAATGCTGGAACCGGCAGGTTCCTCGGGGTTCCTGAGCAGGCTGATGACTTTGGCAGTGGCTTCTGCTCCTGTCGCCACTGCTTGTGGGGAGAGCAGTGCATCTGCTGTCCCCTGGCTGAGGGACACCTTCTTCTTGCCTAGCTGCCCACCTCCTAAAGCCATCAGTGCTCCTGAGGCTGACAAGAACAACCTGCTGCAGCTGCCTCTGGCCATGGGGATCATAGACTGACCACCACCAGCTTAGCGCTCCACTCCCTGGCAGGGGAAAGTTTGGAAATTTTTAAAGAAATATATTTTCATTTGCGTGTACAAGGGGGAGCCGGGCCTCTTGGTACCACGAACAAACTCTAGACACAGGAGCAACTTTGTGTGTCTGGCTTTATGTGGGTACTGAGAAATCACACCCGGCCTGCAGGCTGGGCAAACAAGCACCTATAACCCCTGTGCCATCTCCTCCAGTCCTTAGTTTGGACATATGAAATAACATGCCGATGAATTTGCAACTGCACACACTCTCAACAGGTTAAACTGGGCCTCACATCTGACTGTCCCTTCCTCCTCCCTCCCCTGCTGCTCTCTCCCTGCAGCACTTCTGGCCTAAGTCGACTGCTCTGGTGACAGGTCACAGGCTAGGTGGTGGCCTGATACTAGGCTTCCACCAGGTGACAGCAGATGTCAGCTCTGTCAGCTGACCATGGTGCTGAGAGCCAAGTTGCCAGCATCAGAGATCTCCCTGGAGTACAAGGTGGGCATGCAGACAAGCCAGGGGGCACGGGCACTGACCTCGGCCACTGTGAACAATGGAGCTGATGGTGAGCTTGGTGCTCTCTGAGGGGCAGCAGGTGTGGAGCCTCCATGATGCAGATCCAGCCTGCCTTGGGTCAAGGGCAGCCCTGGAGCACTGAGCTTGGGAGAGAGCACTGTCTTCAGCAAACAACCAACAAAGAAACAAAGCACATGTTAAATCAGACTTGTTTCTACTACCAACTTGGGGCACTCAGCATGTATGATTTACAAATCAGGGCCCAGCATGGTGGCACATGCCTTTAATCCCAGCACTAGGGAAGCAGACGTAGGAGGATTACCAAGAGTTTGAGGCCAGCCTGAGACTACATAGTGAATTTCAGATCAGCCTGGGCTAGAGCGAGACCCTACCTTGAAACAAACAAACAAACAAAAAACAACAACAAAAAAGCCAGCATGGTTTAGGAGATTGTGTAAAACCTGCTCCAGTTTGAGGGTATAGCAACTGTGAAGTCAGTGCCCAGGAGCCTGCAGGACACCAATCATGAGCACTCTGAGGAATGCAAATCCCTTTGGCCTAGGAGGTCAGAACATGGTATAGTAAAGTCTTCACAAAATTTTTGTTTCAGACTCCATAAGTGTAGGAAAGTCCCCAGTGCCGGGAGTAGGACACCTCCCCAAGAGTTGTTATTCAGAAAGCCTCAGTAGATTCCCAAGAAAAGACTATTAGCCAGCCATGGTAGGGTAAGCCTTTAATCCCAGCACTCCGGAGGCATAGGCGGGAGGATTGCCATGAGTTCTCAGCCAGCCTGGGACTACAAGGTGAGTTACAGTTCAGCCAGGGCTAGGGTGAGACCCTAATTTGGAAAGAAAAAGAAAAAAATACCATTTCTAGCACTTTGTAACCAACCAGAACCTCATGGTAATATCGTATGTCTGAAATCAAGCAGCAGAGAAGGCATTAAGACAGGAAAAAAGCCAAGTAGAAAGTAGGCAGGAAGTGAGCTGGATACCTCCTCCATGTAGGCTAGCTGTCACAGGGCTGGAGTGTGCCTTCAGGCTCCTAAGGGAGGATAGTCATCAAGTCTTTCGGAGCAGGGGCTCTGCAAGCCACTTGACTGATTTGGGCACTTGTGGATTTTGCTCTGGCTTGTCACATCCATTCTAGTTCTTTGGCCCTACTGGATCTTCATACATCCATTTGTTAACAATTCTTCCTTCAGGGCTGGAGAGATGGCTCTCTGGTTAAAGGCACTAGCTTGCAAAGCCTGCTGACCCCGTTTCAGTTCCCTAGTACCCACAGAATGCCAGATTCACAGAGTAGTGCATGCATCTGGGGTTCATTTGTAGTGGCAGGAGGACTTGCTGTGCCTGTTCTCTGTCTCTGCCTGTTTCTGTCTCTCTCTCAAATAAATAAAGATATATAAAAACCCTTCTTTCAGATGAGAATATGATCAAACTACAGTTATGAAAAAAATCTCCTTTCTGCTGTAACTACTCAGAGAAGACTTCTGCTTTTGGTAAGATGAACTCTGGATGAGCAAGGAAGTTCCAGATATGCACTTGACATCCAGAATATGCACTGTGAAAGCCCACTGAGGGCCCTAGGCTAGGATGCAGAAGGCCCAGCCCGTGCTGTTTCATATGTGGAGAGTCACATGGTCACTGGAGCCCCTAGAAAGAGCCTAGTGGTTAAAGCTGCTTGCTTACAAAACCCGATGTCCTGGGCTCGACCTGTGTAAAGGCAAATGCACAAAATAACAAATGCATTTGGAGTTTGCTCTGTGTGTGTGTGTGTGTGTGTGTGTGTGTGTGTGTGTGTGTGTGTGTGTGTTTGCCTCTCTGTGTCAAATAAACAAAAAAATTTTTTCTGTTTATTTCTTGCCTGCCTGGTGAGGTTGGGGCTGAGCCTGCCTTCAAAATCACAATAATTTTTTGACTTTTTATCGTTGTTGTTTTGAGGCAGGGTCTCGCTCTAGCCCAGGCTGACCTGGCACATTGAGTCCAAGGAACAGGTGCAGACCCTAAGGGGCCATGTGGACACAGTGACCCCAAAGGGCCATGTGGGCACAGTGACCCTAATGAGACATGTGGGCACAGTGTATGCCCTTGCACTTATTTGGACACCAGATAAGACCAAAGTCGTTAGTGTATCCTATGACTGGTCCCTCAGGGTCTGGAGGATGGACATGATATTTGACATCAGGTGTCACTGCCCTGGCTGTGTCCCGAGGCTGACTCTTCTCAGGGGCTGTGGGTAGCGCTGTGAAGGTTGGGACATGCTAACAGAATGGGTCTATCAGCCAGGATGGCTACATGTGGTGGCCTTGGAGTTTAGGACTGTCATGTGCGTACAGGTAGACTGGCTCAGGCACCCACCCAGGCAGTACCCTTGTGACCCTGTGCTCAGTGAGCCTCCCTTCATTAGGCCCTGCCCTCACTGCTGCCAGTGAAGTGCCCAGGCCCCTCTCTGGGTGCTAGCTATGATGCTTGCCCAGCCCACCGTCACCCCACCATTCATCACTGCAGATGGACTAGGGGCCTTTTGACTTACCTCTTTTACTGGTCTTAGACTGTATATAGATTTTATTACTTTCCTATTGAAACAAAAGCTGAACAAACAAAAATAAATAAATTTAAAAATCAGATGGTGAAAGTTGAGTTGTGATGCCCTGGGGGCATCCCCAGCAAAACAAGAATGAATGAATAAAATAAAGAAACAAGAAATAATTTTTGAGTCGCATAGTGAGAACAAAGCCTAGTTACTGGCTGAATCAGTTGCCTTCCTGGGGCACATGTTGAAGCTACTGGTAAAATGGCAAGATCCTAGAATCAGGTCCTGACTATCATCAACAAACTCTGTGACCTTGGGCAGGTTAATGCCTTCCTTGGCCTATATGTGCTGGTCTGTAGAATTTAGAAGTTAAATTCTGCACTGTTTTCAGAGGAGCACTGGAAGAGCCCGAGACAGAGCCAGGAAGACTTGGGGAGCAGGTGGGCAGGCGCATGCTGGTAAGAACAGGAGAAATAAAAAGCGGATGGGGAGGAAGGGAAGACCTGGAAAAGGAGTGGAACCTGGGTGGTCCTGGTTGGAGCATTCTGCCACTGTGCGTACTTACAGGCGTGCACAGGTACCACGGCACCTGGTGTGTGTGTGCTGTGGAGAAAGGTCTGAAGCACGAATGAAGTGGTGCCGAGACTACAGGTATGAACCACATGTGCATTGTCTTTGTTTTAAGATCCGAAGTCGAGGGCTAATGACATGGCTCAGCAGTTAAAGGGGCTTGCTTGCAAACTTGATGGCTGGGTTCAAGTCCCCAATACCCATGTACTGTATGGATACACCTAGTGGGACATGTATCTGGAGTTCATTTGCAGTGGCAAGAGGTCCCGGCACAGTCTCTCTGTCTCTCTGTCTCTCTGTCTCTCTGTCTCTGTATCTCCCTGTCTCTCTCTCTCTGCAAATGTATAAAATGTATATTTTTTTTAAAGTCTAATTCTCCAAGCATGGTGGCACATGCCTTTCAAGAGGTGGGAGAATTGCTGTGAGTTCCAGGTCAGCCTGGGACTTGTACAGAGTGAGTTCCAGGTCAGCCTGGGATAGAGCGAGACCCTACCTTGAAAACAACAAACACACACACACACACACACACACACACACGAAGTCTAATTCTATATAGGCAGCAGTCACTGAAGTTCAGACTCATGTCCATTTCATGTTAAAGCTTGAGGACATGGTAGGTGTGAGTCTCAAACTTCCCACTCTAGAGACAGGGTCTCACAGAACCCAGGCTACCCTTGAACTTGTCCATGTGGTTGAGGATGGCCTCAAACCCCTGATCATCCTGCCTCCAGGCTACCTCCCTGGTTCTGGGTTTACAGGTGTGCATGCCCAGCTCTGGTATGAGTCTTAAACTTAGTCATTTGTTTGTTATCTTGTAATGTATAAGGCTCGTTTTCTATGCTTTTATCTGAAGCATAAGTAGACCTGCATCATGGCTCCTCTGTCCAGTCCAAGGCAGTGCCAAAACGGGACCAAGGGGAGCGCCAGTCTAAAGCCCAGCTACCACCCCGAAGCCTCAGCATTTTTTTTAATATTTATTATCCATAATGAGTTACATTATTTAGTGGGCAAACCATGCGTTGTTATCCCGAATTCCCCAATTCCCCCCCTCCCCATCCCTGATCAGTTGTATATCCTCCTTCGTGGGCTGTCTGTATTAGTCCTTGTGGCAAGGGATCCTGTATATCTTAGTACTCATCCCGGTCTTCCTGGCCCAAGTGAGTTGTTACTGATGGGTGC
>PVHP010048694.1:0-12413 GCA_004024765.1 Zapus hudsonius
TTGAAGAGGCCAAACTTCACTATGGGGTAAACAAGTCTGTCATAAATTGGCCCATCTTATCATGCCTGCTTTTGTCCAAATGCCCCAATATATGAATAACCTTCCATGGAGCGTATGTAACTTCACAGATATGTTACAACATTTTCCGGTGTACATTTCTCTGCATTGTCCCTGGTTATGGTGGCTCCTCCAAAGCACATGGCAAGAGAAGCAGAAGAGAAAAGAGGTGACCCAGAGCTGAGTCTCATAAATGTTCTGCCTGCTCACCTTGTCCAAGCTAGGCTATTCCTTCCTTGCTGTGGGATAGCAAAGCAAGGAAGAAATAGCCTCCATGATGATCATCTTTTTTTTTAATTTAATATTTATTTCCATAATGAGTTACATTATTTAGTGGGCAAACCATGCGTTGTTATCCCGACTTCCCCAATTCCCCCCTCCCCATCCCTGATCAGTTGTATATCCCCCTATGTGGGCTGTCTGTATTAGTCCTTGTGGCAAGGGATCCTGTATATCTTAGTACTCATCCTGGTCTTCCTGGCCCAAGTGAGTTGTTACTGATGGGTGCCATGCCTCTGGACCGTCTCCCCCACCACGGCTCTCACAATCTTTCTGCCCCCTCTTCCGCTCAGTTCCCTGAGTCGTGGTGGGTGAGTAATAAGGCTGTTTCTACTTCTGACCAGGGAGTATAAACACAATGAAGGATGTTACCCACTGCAAGAGAGAAACCACACAAAACTTTGGTTTTACACAAATGAAATGGAGATTGGATAAAATAAAAGAGCTAAAAGAAAAATAATATTTATTTCCTATAGGTACTTTAAAATAACTGGCTTCCTAAAACAAAGCGATTTCTGATGTTTTGAAGATGTACACTTTATAGAATAAAAAGCTCTTCAAAGAAATAGCACAATAAATGTGAAGAGGTGGAAGTGAGATTTCCCAGTACTCACACAGTAATATTGGACCATAGTTCAATTTTAGCAATGCATAAAAAGTGATCAATTATATGATAAAAGGGGAATATCTAAAAGTTCAGTTAGTTAAAGATGAGGAAAAAATATTGTTATGGGGACATAACTGAACAAGAGCAGATTTACCAACAGAAAATAGCTACCAAGATAGATTTAAATCCAAATATGTCAATAGAGTTAATTGTGAACATTCTAAAATGCTAAATAGAAGACAAGATTACTTTACTTTTTTTCAAAAATAAGCAAAGACCATTTGTTTTCTTTAAGAAAGTCACCTTAGCTGGATGTGGTGGCACAGACCTTTAATCCCAGCACTGAGGAGGCAGAGGTAAGACGATTTGTGTGAGCTCCAAGCCAGCCTGAAACTTCAGAGTGAATTCCAGGTTAGCCTGAGCTAGACTCAGACCCTCCGAGAAAAACACATCAAAAGAAATATTAGTCATATTCAAGTTAATAAAAATTGAGAATAGAAATATATACCATGTGAATTTCAACTAAAAGCACACCGAAGTAGCTATTTTAATGAAGCAACATAGACTGAAGTTTGCAATATATCATGAATAAAAAGAAGTATTAATGACAAAGTATTAATGACTCCAGACTCATGTGCCACTCAGCACCTCTGGCTTTATGTGGGTACTGAGGAATCAAACCCGGGCTGTCAGGTTTGCCTGCAACCACTTGAAACTTTTAAGTATCATTCCAGCCTAAGCTCATATATTTGTAAAACACCTGGGGTACTCACATCAAAATATGCTCTATGGGGGCTGGAGAGATCGCTTAGTGGTTAAGGCATTTGCAAAACAGGAAGACCTAAGTTTGATTCCTCAGTACCCATGTAAAGCCAGATGCACAAAATGGTACATGTGTTTGAAGTTCATTTGCAGTGGCTGGAGGCCATGGCATGCCCTCCCTCTCTCCTCTGTCTCTTTCTCCTTCTCTCTCTAAAATAAATAAATAAAATATTAAAAACAGAATAGGAAAAACCAGGAAGTGCTTTAATAAAAAATGCTCTCTTTATTACAAGTATTGTAATAAAATAGCAATTTTCAAAGAATAAAAATCACACAAATGTATTCTTTAACACAGTGGAATTAAATCAGAAAATCAGTTATAACCAGATAGTGCAGATGTCTATAATTCCAGGACTTTGGTACTGATACAGGAGAATCATAAACCAGAGACTAGCCTGGGATGCACAGAGGGACCCTGTCCTCAAAAAATATTAGAAAATACAATTTGGAAAACAAACTGATGCTTGAAAATTTTAGGACACATGCCAATAAACAAATCAAAAACTAAAAGGAAATTAAAACCTTTCATATTAAATGAAAACATAATGAACCAAAATGTTTGAAGTGCAGATAAAACAATATTTGTAGTGCAATTTATAGCAATAAAGACATATAAAATTTTATTCCGTATTGTAAAATTTCTACAGAAAGAAATGCTAAAAATTGGAGTTGAGGGGCTAAGGGAGATGGAAAAGTGGCAGTGTTTATCTTGCAAGCTTAAGGGAGTGACTTTAGATCCTCAGCACTCATGAAAAAGCCAAGCATGGTGTGGCTGTAATCCCAATGCTTTGGAAGTGTGGACAAGACAACCCCTGAGGCTTGCTGACAGCTACTGTAGCTGAAAGGTGAGTTCTAGGGTCAATAAGAAACCCTACCTTGAAGAAAAGAAAAAAAATTGAAGAATGACTGTGGACATATGATATTGACCTCTGGCCTCCACATGTGCCCCCAAAACACATGAGGACACAACCATACACACACACACATACATACACATACACACACATGCACACATACATAAACACACACACATACACACATGCACACACAATACACACATTCACACAGGCACACACATACACACATACACTCACATGCACACACCCGCACATACACACACACATACACACACACACGCACATGGCTGGTAATAAAATTCAACATCTATACATTGAAGAAAATAGTTTCATGTTAAACATAACAAAAGTCCTCTAACTAATTTTATATAAATATTAAAAAGACACAGTGTTTCTTAATGTAAAAACAAGGTAAATCCACCTTCTTTCTACTCCTATTCCATGTCATGGAGAAAATCCTTGACACTGTACTTAAGGGCAAGAACCAAGGGCAGCATTCAGAATGGAAGTCTAGAAGCAACGTCATCTTTTCTCCAAACTAGGTCCAAAAAGCAAATAAGGAAGAGATCTTTGTAGACTTATTATATGAATAGTGAATTTAGGAATACTATCAGTCACAGCAAAGGTAAGCTTTTTTTAAAAAGTACCATCCACTTACAGTACAATTAGAAATCAAATATAAGACTCAAGTATACCCAACAATGACAAAATCCATGAGCTAAAATCTTAAGCATTTTATTCAAAGAAGACCTAAGTAACAAGATTTTCTATTGTTTGGGATTTGGATGAGGGCAGATAAGACATTATCTCCAATAAGATTAATTTATTCAATGAAATATAGCTCAAAAATCTCACAAACATGCATGCCCATGTGAAAAAACTGCTACTAAAATGTATATTAGGAAGACAGAGGAACGATGGTAGCCAAAACTATGTTGCCTAAAATAAGAACTGGTAGAATCAGAAGGCAGAAGAAAGATGGTGCTCTCATAGTGACCAGAAAGAAAAGAGAACAGTGCTGAAGGCAAGACAAAGGCCCAGCAGACACACCTGTAATGTCCACTCTTAAACAAGGTCCCATCTCCTAAGTATCCATCTCTCCAAGTAGCCACTGAGACGTAAACTAATCCACGTGTTAACACATGCTGAGTCAGCGCCTTCCCAACCGCATCACTTCCCTAATGCTCACCTGTGAGTGTGGTGACATCAGAGATCAAGCCTCAAACATATGAGATGTTTCAAAGTCCAACCATGCTCCTTACATAGATTGTTTGGCAGGCTAATTTTAACCAGCTATTCCATTTTAAAACTACGTATGTAATATGCTACTATAGTGCCTTCAGTCCTACTTCTGATACCTTACCTTTGCTATGCGACTGGTACAGAACCATAACTTAAAATCAAATTTGGACATATTCCCCTAAACTATATTCATCTTATAATTATCAACAGAACTGACTTTATCCAAGTAACTCAGACTGAAATAAAATGAACTGCTCTTGAATCTGGCTTCTCATCTCTTATTTGGTCTTCCTACTGCATTTCTTGATATTTGTACTTAATATGAGTTTATTTCCACTCAACTACTTTCCACAAAACTAATGGCATAACATGATTGGCTATTATACATTTCTGAGCCAATGATACATCAAGGTATCAAAAATATCATATATATATATATATATATATATATATATATATATATATATATATATATATATAATTTTATTCTGTATTCTCCTTCCTTTCTGTCAAATAAATACAATACTGAGAATATATACTTTAATTAATTGTAGTGGTGTCTTTAGATGATTTTAATGTTATTATATTCTATACTACAGGCTTTTCTATTTTTCTATTGCATTTGAATTCACTTCTTCAACTCATAACAAGAGGCATGTCATTTTTTCATCATTTATATAAATCTCAGATAATTGAAATGAGAAATGCTTGTATCTCAATCTTACAGGTTGCCTTTACATTCATATATATTTGATAATTTTTGTTATTATTAATTTTCCAAAGCACATACCAAGCCAGTTAATTACAGTCATATTTTACTCCATGCCAAATAGAAGGAAAATTCATTATCTACAAAAATAGAAAAATATAGTAAAACAATTGCCTGATAAACATCATTGTTTTCTTTTTTCCAATGTTTTCCTTAATATAAATACTAATTTCTAGCAAACCCGTTTTCACATAATTCCATCTTAAAAGATATTTTATAGGATGAAAATGGATAAAAGTGGATTGTCTTTCCCTTTATTTACTTGATGACAGATGAAAGAGAGTTCTAGAATTGATTGGCTATTTATTTGAAATCAGTGTGTTTCTTCCCTCTAACTTTCAACTTCTCTTAATTTCAACAAAATAATGTGTCATAGCAACATTTTTCTCTCACTGCTTGAGATTCAATGTTTAAAATGTTCTTTGGGGGCTGAAAATATGGCTCAGCAGTGAATGGGCTTCCTGCAAAGCCTAAAGACCCTAGTTCAAGTCCCCAGTACCCATGTAAAGCCAAATGGACATTGGTGAATGCATTTAAACTTTGTTTGCAGAGGCTGGAGTTCCTGGAGAGCCCATTCTCTCTGTTTCCTTCTCTCTCTCCCTCTCCCTCTTTCCTTCTTTCTCTCTTCTCTCTATCTCTCTCTGCTTGCAGAAAAAGAAGTAAAAATAAAAATGCTACTTTTGGAAATCATTTGATAACCATAAAAGACGTGAAACTCATGAATTTTGTTGAGAGACAACAATGATAACATAAAGGTTGACTCCATTGTGGAGGTCAGGCTTAGGCACAAGTCCATAGTCATTCTCAAGAATTGATTTATAGCTAAGGTATAAATAGGGACAATAAAAATGCATTAGTAACTAACTTCCAATTTTTAAATGAGGAAAAAGCTAAAATGTCTATAATTTAAAAGCTCTCTCACATGAATGGCAATAGTGACCTGTGAAGGAATGTTGGCCAAGGTAGAGAAAGCTCGGGCCTTCTGTTAAATTTCTTCTATTTCTTACAGAAAATTACCTCAAAATAAGGAACTTAGTCCCATAGAAATTTGTCTTATAACAAATCTTTTTTTAAAAAGAAATATTTATTTGTTTGTAAGCAGAGAAAGAGAGAAAATGGGGACACCAGGGCCTCTTGCCACCCCAACAAAGGAACTTCAGATTCATGTGTCACTTTGTACATCTGGTTTTCTGTGGGTGCTGGGGAATGAGACCTGACCATCAGGCTTTAGACTTTTTTTGTTTTTTGTTGATTTTTTTTTATTGTCCATAATGAGTTACAATATTTAGTGGGCAAACAATGAGTTGTTATCTCCAATTCCTCGCTGCCCTCCCCTCCCCACTCCGCTGGATAACCTCCTCCATGGGTCGTCTGGATCAGTCCTTGTGAAAGGGGACCATGGATAGCCTAGTATTCAGCCAGGTTCTCCTGGCCATGCCTCTGGATAGTCTCCCCCACCACGGCTCTCACAATCTTTCCGCCCCCTCTTCCTCATGGATGTGGGGACTTGAGTTTCAGGGGATCATTTTCTATTTGAAGGCTACATGGGAAAAACGACTTGTGTCTTTCTTTTAATCTTGAAGATTCCCTTAGCTTGTTTATACACACATTACTCTAATCTCAGCCTCTCTTGTCCCATGTAGTTCTCTGCCTATAAATTCATACACCTCTGCCTTCTGTGTGTGCCTGACTCTACATACAGTCCCCTCTTCTTACAAGGACAGTCACTCAACCCCCTATGCAGTATTTTTTTTGGTATTTTCAGCCTCTCAACCACTCAAGGTCTGAAAACACAGCCCAACATTTTGACAGAGGGCAAGAGATCCCACATCTACATAGCATTTATTGAAAATGATTACATGAATGCTTACTGTTGTTAATATCTTCTTGTGCCTAAATATTCATTAAATTTTGTTACAGGTTTGTATGGACAAGAACTCATTTCTGTAGAACTCATTTCTTTCTAGTGTTATGCCTCCACTAAGGACTTTGTAAACAATATTCCCCAAATAAGTGACAAATACCTATGCTAATCCCATTTTTTGAAATGATTTTAACTGATATTTTCAAAATCCATATTTCAAAATAAGCTCACATTGTTCAGTTTTAAGACAGTGCTGAACTTTGAGAGAACACTATTGAGCCACATACACTTTCTATTTTTATGTGTTTAAAGTCTGTGTGAAGGAAGCATAAACTGCTGTCTGTGTGAACCTTTGACTTCCAAGCAGGTCTCTGGCTTTCAGAAGAATGAGTGGTCATTCATGAGCACTTTCTCAGCTCAGAAAGAAGAAATATCTGCAGTGAATGGAACAGCAGGAAGAATTGCTCTTCCTTGTGCATCGCTAAGGAGGTCTTCATACTTCAGTGATTACAATGGAAGCAAAAGAGAAGCTCTTTAAGAATTTAGACACTCAAAAGTATTAAGTTTGAATTTTTATCATGTCTGAAACATCAGAAAAAAACCACCAGCATAGCAAATAAAATCTCCTGCCCAAACACCTGCTTTTGCATTTATATGGAAGGTTATTTCTAAGATACAGAGGTATAAAACAGTTAATTCCCTGGGGATAGAGTTATAATACTTATACTATAAAACATTGATAAATCAAAATTTATTATACTTCACTGTATAAAAATGAAACCAGATATTACATAATCATAGAGAAATTTTATTAGAAAATCACTCAGAAATTTCACAGAATCTAAAAGTCAAAAGCCAACACATCATAATTAAAAGTTGCTGAAAAGATGCCATTTGAAGAATCCATTCCTTGTCCAGGAACATGAGCACCCATGGGTTCTCCCAGCACCAAAACATGTTGATATGCTCTGGAAAATCAAATAAGATTCAGGAAAATCATTCTGAGTTCTGAAGTAAGGATACTTGTTATTCAGTAAAACCCAGAGGACCAATATCCTCCATAGAAAGATGGACGGGAATAGCCATAGCCAAAGCCACCATAGCCTCCAAGGCCGTAGCTGGAACCATAGCCATAGCCCAGGCCACCGAAGCCTCCAAGGCCGTAGCCACCATAGGAGTTGCCGTAGTAGTAGCACATTGTGTCAGGGGCTGAGGATGGTGTTTTTGGAGAGTGAACTTCACCATCTACTCCAGGGCTTTTATATTTTCTCGGTGCATGTGTGGAAAACCACAACAAAGACATGCCTCCACTTTGAAAATCCTTGGTGATAAACAGTCCTATTAAAGCCACACTGGTTGTCACTCTACAGAAGTATGAAAACAATTCTCCTTTGAATATTACTTAATTTTCATAACTCAAATAGGATGATGGTTTGACCTAATTATGTTCATAATTTCATGCTCATTGTAACCTATGAGGTAATGGCTGCCAGTAGATTGTGAAACCACAAATATTGATTTCTATGCACATATGCCTATAATAAGGTTTAGTTTATAAATAAGGCATAATGAGAGATTTGGAATAGTAGATCAAATATAAAAATATCCTTAATAGAAGTTATGTGAATGTCTCTGTTTTAATAGGTTTAAGACAAATATTGGTATTTTTAGGCCAAAAGTGATAATAGGTATCCACAGTCACAGCAAACAAAGCTTCAGATGGGGACAGGGACAAGGGAGGGGAAGGAACACAGTAATATTATATATTTTGCCCCTTTATTTTTACATTTTAATTATGCATTTACCCTGTTCTAATGTCATATTGGTTCTCTTAGATACCCATAGAGTTTTAGGAGTGATACTGGTGTGTGTTGGGGGATTATAAAAACGGGGACAGGGAAATTAAATAAGCAGATGGGGCATTGGAAGTTCACCAAGTATGTCGCAGCTAGGAGGAGCGATGGAGAAATAAAGTTCCTTAGTGGAGGCTCCTGCTGAGTGTGGTGCTTGCTGACTGGCCTGGGTACAATGTGACTCTGGCCTCTGGTTCTCAGCTTGATCCTGTTGACATCTCCTCAGTTTCCTTGGAAGTTATTTGTCTCTGGAGAGAGAATCCAAGGTGGGAATCTGGACCATACCTCTCACATTCTCCAGTTCAAAAACACAGTTTGAGCATGGCTTGTTTTTAAAGAAGGCTGAGGCTTCGCAGAATGATGGACCATAACTGTAATCCCAACACCAGAGACTCAGAAGCATAAGGTCCACAAGTTCAAGGCCACCGAGACTACACAATGAGAACCTATGTCAAAATACAGCAAAAGAGAGATCTCATTTTAACATATGTGTTTTGAAAATTATTACAAATGTTAAATGTTTCACTATAGAAAAAAATAAGTCTACTATATAGATTACATTCAGCTTTATACATTAAAGGAAAAGGATGATGATTTAGATAATTAAAAAAACATATTTGGGGCTGGAGAGATGGTTAAGTGGTTAATGTGTGTGCTTGCAAATTATAACAGCCTGGGTCCAATTACCCAGGGACCACATTAAGCCAGTGGCGCATGTGCGTGGAGTTTGTTTGCAGAGCTAGAGGCCCTGTGTGCCCATCCTCTCTCTCTCTCTCTCTCTCTCTCTCTCTCTCTCTCTCTCTCTCTCTCTCTCTCTCTGCTTGTAGATATATGAATATTTTAATAAAACAAATTTGTATTGAATGACTGCTATTTGAAAATATTTTGTTATGAATTTGACGTGTGGACAATATGTATTCACCTACTCTTTGACCTTAACTATTTATATTTTGGTAATACTTGTGTGTGTGTGTGTGTGTTTGTGTGTGTGTGTGTGTGTGTGTGTGTGTGTGTGATTGTGTGTGTATGTATCTATCATACTGTTTTCCATGGGCATGTATTTCTGTCGGGCTAATCAATACCTGTATATTTAATGTCATTAATAATACAAAGTAGTTGTCTAATGGTAAAAAGAGGGGATTCACTTCAAAAGAGGTAAAATATTAATAATGGCTCATATCAATTTGCAAATTTCTGAAGATGTGGATTGGAAAGGTTTTTGAGCGAGAGGCATTAGGGAAACCACAGGGGCATCATCACAAAGAGGCAAAAGCAGGTAAAGTGTGTCAATGACCCTTAAAGCAGCATCCGTGCAGCAGGAAGTGGGTGAGGAAACAAACAGAGGCCTTGAAGACATGGAGGCCCAGCAGTGAGGGTCTGCTGGATATGGAGTTTGTGGATGGCACACTCAGCTATGTTCTATTTCAGTGCAAAGGCAGTGAGTGTTGTGACCCAAGTCACTTTTCAGCATTGCATGTTGGTGTCGTGGTTAGGTCATGTGATTGATCTTAGGAACAAATCATCTTACTGCTGCAGATACAGAAGCATTGCACACAGTGCACAAATGTGTATCATCAGAGAAGAATTAATCACACTACCTTCATGATTAGTAACACAATGTGAAATTATAGTTTGACCTCAAATCAGAGTACAAAGTCGCTACTCTTCCCAAGTTTAAATTCTTTCCTTAGCATTCCATGAGGAAAGTTTTGAAATGTTTTCTGAATATTCCCCAAGTTGTTCACATAATGTATTTTCAAATATGAGGAGATAACATCATCTTAAAGCATTCACTCAGAAATCTAATAGACACATAACTATGCGATATAAATAGAAATTTTCTAACTTAATCCTGTTTCTATTTCAATACTAATATTCAATCTTTTTTTTTAGTAGTTTTTGCTATTTTCACTTGCAGGACACTTTTGCAGTAATCCCAGAGAGATGAAGGTCCTCCCTCTTCTTAAATTTCTACATATGAGGAATCTCTCTGGAGTGGACAGAGGTTTCAGCATTTGAGGAAAGGAGACTGGCTGGAACAGCCCAGGTTCAGCTCAGCCCTTATCTGGAAGCAGGTTATACTTTGGGTTCTTATCCTTATGATGCAGGGGACCAGGCCTCTTTCCCTTTCACTTCTGTGAAAGTGGGAGAGACACACTGAGAAAAAGAAAAGACTCCTTTTCCAAAGACAGTGGTCTGACTAACTCACAGTGGTTCTTGGAGTTTCCTCCCTGCATAGGAGGAAAATACCAGGTAACCTGTTTGCAAGCAGGGGTGTGTGGTCCCACTCTATGCACATTCATAACCAATGCAGAGTGCATCAGCCTGTCACAGTCTACGGCTTGTCTAACTGCTTGTCCTCAAACTCTCCATTATTCCTTCTCACCACACATATTGTCAGAATAAGTATTCTGAAATGTTTCTCCTTAAAATAATTTCAATTTTATTCTAGCCACCAAACTCACCAGAGGGTGACATGTATCCTTGTAACAGCTTATGAGTTCTGCACAGCATTTCTTGATAGATTACAGCTGTTCTTTTTGTAAGCACATTTCTTCTACTTGCTTTCTTCAAAATTCAGGGCATGAAAATTTAAAAAGGCTCCTTACAAACCAGCTAAAATGTATTAAAATTACTTCACAGTAATAGTTGAATACTAATACTTCTATTTTTGTATTACTACTGAATTATCTTATTCAATGAAATATATCTAGGAAGACAGTTGCCAGAGGACTGGGGGATGGTGAAGGGGCGCTTTCTAAAATACCAATCTAACCTGTGGCACTGGTGACCCCTTTTATATGAAGACTCTCATCACCGCCTCTTTAATTTAACCAGTGCGATGCTAATCAACACAACACTGTAAATATTTCTTCAAAATTGGCTCTTGAAGAGGCTGTGGATGGAGTTCAGTGGATAGCACTTCACGAGCTCAGGGTCTGATTCTATCCTGATCTTTGAAAAAAATGAAAAGAAAAGGAAATAGCTTTTGTGATTTATGAATCAGTATGGGTTGTCTCTAGACTAGCAAAAAAAACTATATTTACATGAAGGGCGATGTCAAATTTGTTTATATTTTGAAAGATTCCTCATATCTAATTTCAGTGAATGTCATATGATAATGAAAATCTATTATTATTGAAAACCACAATAGCCAAAAAATGTGTGCTCTTAAACCTGCTACATTCTATGCAACTAAGGAAACACTGGAAAGATGAAAAAGATATTTCAAAGTAAAATATCTTTTAAAAGGGAAAAATAGATTTGAAAGTATATAAGACTCAAATGCATTGAATGGGTAAAAGAAAACCAAGTCATTTTTTACAGACCCATGAAGAAAATGTATTACACAGTGCCTCCAGAGAGGTCATAAGGGGCTTAGAGAAAGCACTGGCATATTGTATTGTAAAGGCAACCATACACAGGTAAAGTGATGAAACTCTGGATAAGAAAAGTAGTTTAACTCTTGTCAAATATACCTTTGGCACCCTCAGAGGCCCAAGAGAACCAGCACCCCAAACTCTCAGACATGGAGAGGATTTCAAAATTCTGAATTAAAGGAAATTGTTTTGAGTACAATCTAGAGGACCAATATTTTCGGTGGAAAGAACAACAATGCTATTTTTTAAATTTTCATTATTGATGTTTATTGGACAATGGATAATATCATTGAACATGCACAGAAGAAATAGTCATGTTATTAACACAATCAAAGTGAAGAACACACACTCCAATGATCACACTGGGAATCAAGGAAACAAATCCTCAGAGATTTGAAGGGGTGGTCTTCATGGTGATGTTGTCTTCAGGTTCCAAAACAAGGCCTTCAAATATGTCATTGATTGTAGTGAAGGAAACAAAAAAATGATAAAGATTATGTAAAATGATGACTTTTGATTCAATGAGTTCTGTTTTCAGTAAAACCCAGAGGACCAGTATCTGCCATAGAAAGAGGGACGGAAGGAGCCATAACCATAACCACCATAGCCCCCAAGGCCATAGCTGGAACCATAGCCATAGCCCAGGCCACCGAAGCCTCCAAGGCCATAGCCCAGGCCTCCAT
>PVHP010048695.1:0-12412 GCA_004024765.1 Zapus hudsonius
AATTATTTCATTGGCTTTAGTGATGTGCTGAATAATCATTAGAAATTAAAATGAACAAAAATAATGATCTTAAATATTCCATTACTGCCCAAAAGTCAACTAATTAAAATCCCAAATAAATATCAAGTTTTTATTTGGTATTATAAATAACAATGTAAGAGTATCCCCGCATTAAAACAATAAATTCTTTTGATCATTTCTGGGTGGGAAATAGATTGTATAAATTTTGATGTTCTGTGATATAAGAAATAAACTCCATAATGTTAAGTAACATAAACTTGATTTTAATTAATCTTTTTTTTTTCATGAGTATACAATTTCTAGGCTAAAATGATGTATTCTTAGTTTAGGTTACTTTGTATTTTCTATTAACTGAGGTTGTTATCAACCATCCATTTATAGTTCCAATGCTAATGGGTTTGGAAGGTGCATACGTATCAGTTGATGGGATACCTAGAGCTGAAAATCCATATATTTGCTTTATATAGTTCCTTATTGTTTGCAGCTTTCAATAAAGTAAAAAACTTGATTAAATCTTGCATTTTTCTGGTTTGCTTTTTGTGAATGTGTATTTTTTCTTTGCTCATTTTCTTTCCTTCCCACCATTTCTTCCTTCCTCCCCTCCTGCTTTCTTCCTTTCCTTTATTCTTTCTCATGGAATAAAAGTTGAAAGAATGTCAGCTATTTACTGTAGTTCTGACTTGCAAATACAGCTTCACTCCAAGGTCATTTTATGGACATAAAAGAGTGATTTGAAATGTGGAATTAATTCATAAAGCTAGAGAAACTGCAAAGTTAGTAAATTAGTGCCCAAATAAGCTTATTCATCCATATAATGAAGAGATGATAAAGACCATTTTAAAGCTTTTTGGCAATGCCAATAGAGGAGAGAAATGATCATGAGTCTCCCAAGGATTGTTAAAGTTGTTTTCCCCCAAATAAACTTACTGACTTCAACTGCCAAAAAAGAAAAATGGATAAGTAAACCAAAGAGGTATATAGAGCTCAAGCATCACTTGATAGGAAGGTCCATAAACATGGACATTTTCTCTTATCTGTTCATGGGTTTCATAAAATATTTTAAGGGAAAAATGTGAATCCTTCTTACACAGAATTTTCATTCATTTATTCAAATATAAGTATTTCAAAGGCTTCTCATGAAGAAGTATTATATTTTTATCAGTCTTTACTTCCTTTTTATTGTGAACCTGTTGATTTTGGATAAGTATATGCCTCTATAAATCAACAGGATGAGTATCTATAACCACAATTAATCATTGCATCGACAGAAAGTGATCTAACAATAGTTTCTCAATAATATAGTGAAAATCAATTTATCCTAGCCCTTTGAATGCTTATATGTATTTTACACATATGTATCTTTGCAGACATATAGGGAAGTAGTCATACATGCATTTAGAAGGCAGTTTCATTCTGCATGGCTCTTAATGTTAGGACTAGATCCCAGTGATTATCTTAATCACTCCACAATTGTGTCTCCCATGTGGCACTAGCAGAAGCAAATTCATTCATTCAAGATATATTTATTGAGTATCTGCTGTAAACCGGGACATTACTATTTAGAAAGGATACCGATATAACAGGGCTCTGCTCTAGGTAGATCTAGTTAAGGTAGTTGATTATGAAGCCCTTTGAGGCTTCAACAGAGGCACAGAGCATGTGACAGCAGAAGCAGAGAGAGCTAGGTGCGTCTTGTCCTGAGTTGCTCAAAGCCAAGGAAAGATTTTCACAGAGAACTGACAGGAGGTGAGGCTGAAAAGGTAGCAAGAGCCTGGCAGATAGTCAGTGAGTGGGGTTTGAGTGTTCCTTGCCACACAGAAGAACTACATCTACAAAGTCATTGAGACATTCAACAAATTAAACTGTGCATCTTGTCAAGAAATGGAGAGCTTATCATTGAGTCAAGGAGGGACTTAAATAAATTTGTAAACTAATTAAGTATGTATATGCACAGTGGAAAATGCCAAGAAAATGAAAAATGCATGAATATAACCGAGAGATATTGGAAGGCCAGGTGAGGGAGTGTTTGATGGTAGGGTCCAACTCGATGGGGAAGGCACAGTGGCAGGAGCAGGAGCTAGTTGGTCACATTGTCTCCACAGAAAGGAGAGAGATGGATGCTGGTGCTCAGCTTGTTTTCTCCATTTCTTAAGTTCAGGACCTCACCCTTGGGTAGTGCCAACCACACCAGGTGGGTCTTGCCACCTCAGCAACACTTCCTTGGAAACACCCACATACATACAGGCATGGCTGCAGGCTTCTTGTCCAGGTGATTTCATATTCAGTCAAACTGACAATGAAGATTAAGCGTCACGGTGAGTAAGGGGAGGCTGGGGATACAGGATGTTTTGCCTAGGAATGATGGTGCTTGCCTACCTACAAATAATCTTGTAGAAGGCTGTCCTCTGAGCAAAACAGCCATTGGCATCTTAAGCAGAGCAGCTGTGATCACCATCAAGGGCTCCTCAAATCAAGTGTGTTGACATTGCTTCATAGAAAGAGGGGTGTGGAGAGTCCTTAGTCCCTCACATGAGATTCCAGTCACTCTTCCTTCCCATCTGTCTGCAATTCTTTCCCAGCTGTGTGGTTGGGAGGTGATAGAGTATATAGACCCTGGAGGGTTACCGAAATCAAGACTCCATCTATGTAGCTTTGAGGAAGTAATCAACCATGCCGAGGTAAATCTTTTCAGTCATGTGGCTGTCGAGGGGTCACCCACACTCTTGCAACTAAACCAAATAAACCCAGGTGTTCCTCAAGCTGGACTTGGGAAGAATCATAATTTTGGTCTCTTGTTAGTACCCTACCCAATGTGAGAAGATTTTTGTTCATGTCTCCTCACAAAGCAAGTACTGATGGCAGAACTGGAATGGAGCATGTTGTAGTCTAGAAGTCTCTCCAGGTATCACAGTCTCTAAGTAGTTCAAAATTCATTGAGGAACCAAAAATATGAAGATAAGTTGAGCAAGTCTGCCAGTACTAGGTAATAATCTAAACGGCTTAAAATTAGTCTGATAAGCCAATGTGAACAAAATTTGGGCAGCAATCTTGGGTTGATCTTACTTTAGAATCTACATACAGAAAGCAGGAAAGTCTCGTAAATTCAGATTAAGCAAGTGCCATGGCTCCACCTAAAATATTCTCAGCTGATCACCAGCTTGATTGTGGAAATACATCCTTCGTATGTGCAGACCAGTCCTTCCCAGTGGACCAAGTGGGAGGAACTGGATAGCAGAGGATGAAAAGCAAAGAATAGACAGTCTGAAATAGCTTTACGCCAGTGCTTCTGTTGTAGTTAGCCACATGCCGCTGGGATCAATCTTCAAACCAGGCACAGTTTGGGGGAGGAAAGGATTTATTTGTAGCTATAGATATCGGGGAAGTTCCATAACAGCGAAAGAGGCTGGCCCTCTTTCACAGGTCAGAGCAGAGAGACAAACTCAAATAGGCAGGAGGGCCAAGGAGAATTTCTTTTCCTTTGTATAGGCTAGGGTTGGGTCTTGCAACCCTATCCCAGACCTAATGATATCCTGAGTCTCTGGAATTTCCTTCCTGAGTGGCCCACACAGGAAAGGATGTTTACTTCCAGCTTCTTTGAGCTTCTTTACATCCTGCCCCCTTGCTGAGAGGCTGCCTTCCTGTAAACATCCTCAGAGACCCACCCAAGATAATTAAAAAGATCAAGTTGACAACAAAACCCTAACCATCACAGTTTCTCAAAAGGTGACTAATAAACAACCTGCAATAGAGTCACTAGGAATTTCTGCTAAAAAGTACATATGTTATTGAATCCTACTGAGTTCTATGAAACTGAAATATCAAAGGATGGGATGACATCTCCCTGTAATTGAGGCATATATTTAATGCTCCTTAGAGCCTTCCTTGAGCCTGTCCCCAATATGGAAAATTTGACTCAAATTATGACTGCTTGAAATTATCTCTCTGCATCTGAAACAATTTACCTATGTTAGATAGATAAGGAGAAGCTACATATTAGTCAATGTGGTCAGAAAATGATTTAAATATTCTTATACAACAGTGTGCTGGTCAAAGCCAAAATTCAAGATGTTGTTTTATAGACAGATCAACCATGGCTCTGCCCAACTACCCCAGAAATAAAGAAACATTAATGTTCTTATGTTACTCCAGATAGTTTGTAGCACATATTAAGTGCTTAATAGATGATAGCTATTATCAGTTCCTCTTTCATGGTTTTGCTATTTGCATTTTTTCCTTGGGGGAAGTTGTTAAACTGGACAGTAATTTATTTTTATTTTTATTTTTATTTTTATTTGGACAGTAATTTCTTTACAAAACTTATGAAATTGCAGCACTATACATGTAATACATCATTTTATATGATAAATTATGATGAACATCCTCTTGATTATTCATTCTCTAAAACAAAGAAATAAAAATTATCAAGAGGTTGTGAAGAACTGAAAACTGATTTTCAAACGTGTGTGCTAATTTGAAAATGTTTTATTTATTTTAACATGTGAGCAGTGGGACTTAAGAAGTGCAAGGACATTTCCAGAAAGGTCCCAATTCCACAGAGAAGCCACCTGAGAAGAGGCAATTATGGTTAGAAGAATACTGACATCAAGATTTGAAGAACTTTGACAGTGAAATGATAACCCAGGCACAGGGCTGCAGGGACGATGCAGTTAATCAAATACACCAGCTCCAGAAATCCTGATATGTTCAGAGATGTCCCCTGAAGAGAAGTCTAATAACCCTAACATAATGTGCCTTCCAGGACTCATAATGTTGCTTGACTTAATAGGAAATCAGCTAGGATGATATTTGCACTTGGAAAGGTAAACTGTGGGAAGAAATGGACCTAGTGAAAAATCTGTGCTGGATGATTTATGAAATATAACAGATGCTGATGTGTGGATCTTGATGATACTCAATTTGCTAAAACATTTTCAACTAAAAATAATATCTGATCTTTTTTGCGAGGGTCTAAATCAAGTGTGTAACCCAGTGCCTTTCCAGTTCAAGAGTCCCTGCATGTATTCATGAGGTGACATTCTCACCATGTGATCTATCATAAGGGTTTATAAACCCTGGGCCCAATTACTGCTCCCTGCCCAGGTTTGTAACAAAGGTTTTATTGGCGTGTAGCCCCCTCTCCTTCTTTCTAGAGCTCCTCCGGCTGCTTTCTCACTCCAACTACAGAGTTGCATATTGAAGCAAAGACACTGGCTTGCAAAGCCTAAAATATTTATTATTTGACATTTACGAGAAAAAGGTTTTCTGTCCTTGATGTTTTATACAGGGTGGCACAGACTGAGGTTTCAATGACTCTTCAATAACTGAAAACATATTATCAGTATACCTTTGGTAAGCTCACCCCCCCTAACTACTGAGACTCAGTACTCTGGATGTTAGAATGGAATAGAAAGTAATCTTCCAGTTCTCCCTTATGCCAGGTGCGTGGAATGTGGATTGTGCATTACTGATATTTTCTTCCTTTTTCTCCATGTAATGGTAACGGGTGCTGCTCTGTGTATTTTTCTATAAATCAAACATGTCCTTTTAATTTTTAACATATGAAATCAAATTCATTTTGGCATGGTAGATTCCAAACCTAAAATGTTAAAATGCTGCTCATTCAGTAAAAATACTACTGGGGTGATTGTTTTTAAAATTCCCTGAGTCATTTACTGTTTTGTTACCTCAGTCTGCTAGGAGAAAATGAACTCTGATTGGATGAACACAGGAGACCCACAGTGCTACAAGTCAAGGGTTTGTAATACAGGGACCAGTGAAGACAAAGTGTGTTTTTACATATTTTGAAAAAGTCCACAGATAAGGAAGGGCTTGATAATATGAACCTCACCCAAGCTTTCGAGAGACAGCTGCATCCTTCTTCATCTGGAAGCAGACACTTCTTCCTAGAATGTTGCATAAAAGCATTTGTGAGCTGTATTTCTCTAAGGTCCTATAGGTGGAAAGACCTTGGGTCTCTGGCTCCCATCTTGAGAAACATCTATCTTCATGCACTTGTTTTAACTTCAAATCTAGGACCTGCACCCCTTGTCTCTCCATCTCTTCAGCTGTTCCCTCCTGCTTGGGAACCTTCAGTGAAGAACTCAGTCATTCTTCATGTCTTCTTTACACAATCTTAGCCCTTCCCCAAATTTCCTGTCATATTTGCTGCCTTCGCTGGTTCTGCGCCTTGATCTTAAATAAGACATTATCCAGGAAGGGAATCAGCAAACGAGAGAACATGGGTTGATCTGGACCAATCCTTCTCACTATCTCTCTGGACAATAAGTAGCAGCAATAACAAAACCTTCTTCTGTCCTTGACTCAAAGCCAGATAGATACAAATTGTTTTTAAATCCTTTTCAGTTCTTAATTGCTCTTTACGCTGGATGGAGCTTCAGGAGATTTCAATAGCTGCACACACGATTTGACATAGCAAAGACCATAGCTATATTCCATGCTAAAGAAGATAGTCTTTGATCTAGAACATATAGAACACTTCTAAAAGCAGAAGTGGAAGAAATCAAAATGTGATTTTAACAGTTGTTCCCATTCACTGTGTCAACAGACTTCTCGTAACATATTACAGTGTAATCTATATTCATAGATTATGAGAAGTGTTAATAAAATTGGTTTTAATGTTTAATTATAAATTTAAGATGCTTCTTAGTAGCATTATTTCAAGCACTTTCAAAGATTATTTTCTAAAATGCAAAAAAAATTAAATCAATACAATTATAGTGGATATATGTTATGACAGAACTAGCCTATACAGGCTGGGGATACTATTAAGTATAGATCATTGTGTTAAACCTTCAGCAGAGAATGAGAGCTGAATGTTTAAGAGAATTTACCTAGGATATAATTTGTGGGTTTTGCCAAAGGACAAACACTAACTATTTTATAATGAAGTTTTTATACTTAGGCATTTATTACAGAAGTAGATAGGATAACTTCCTCCATGCATCCACAAGAGATACATTAGAAAGCAGATTTCTCATGGTCTCTACAGCTTCTCTGTGCCCATACCCTTGGGCTCCTGGGGTTTTGATTCCTCCATCACCTACCAGGACTGAGATTTGTCACTGCACACATGGTCTGGTACACCCTGGTTTTCAGTAAATATTACTTTAATAAAAAGACAATATCAATATTCCAAATCATAGTATGACTTGTGACAGGATATGTCACTTCTATAATTGCATACAACTGTTTGTGTTTTCTACATTATATGGTTGTTGAGGCTATCAGCCCTGGAGTCAAATGACCTAGATTTAACTCCATGTCTAATTATCTCTTCTTATACAAGTGAATTCCTGCCTGCATCTAAATGTATCTACTATAAAATGGAAATAATAATAGAACTTTCATTGGACTGTTATAAGACTATTGATACAGTGCCCTAACATAGCCCTTTGATTATGGTAAGACATGTAGAAATACTATATTCTATATTTCATAATCCTTACTATGAATGTGTTACATTAAGTTAGGTCAGGTAGGGCCCCAACATTAACCCTGAAATTTCAATTCCTTAAAGCCACTAAGGTCCATTTCTGATTTGAGACCTCTATCAAAAGCTGGTTACTGGAAAGATGAACTTCACATACTCGCTTGTCAGTCTGGGCTGGTGACTCCTTCACCAACCTGAAACAGTATAGTCTAAAAGATGTGCCCTGTTCTGACACTTGGGTAAGAATTTGCCAGAAAGTCTTGCACTAACATGAGGTACTTTGGCCTACAAGTGACTCACCTGACTTCCACACACTATGATAGCCTGAGTTAGATGCATGTCTCCAATAACTCAGAAAGATGCGTGAGGGGCACCACGGGTGTCCAGTTGGTCAGTGTCATTGCTTAGGGAGTAAGCATGCTTAAAGTTCACTGAATCTAATTCGATTTTTCATCTTTTGAAAGCAGTATGTTATTCATTTTTGTAACTTGACAATGCCTGTATGCTGTTTAAACTCAATAAAAGTGGGAAAAGGAAAGAAAGAAGGAAAGGAGGGGAAAACAAAAGGGAAAAGCAAAATGACATCACTTCAGGACATTATAATAAATTATTTGCTTAAAAATGACCTCATTTTTCATAAATACAAAACTCAGAAAGCAAACATTATCTAATATCCTATATCTCAACTCATATATAAATCAACCAAATAAACCATGATATGTCCTTCAACAGAAGAGGGGAGTAGTAGTATTTTTTTCTATAATGGAAGTTAGTTAAAGGTTCTCCTCTGAATCTTCATTACTTTCACATTAGTGTTCAGTGTTACTACTCTTTCTGTTCTCATTCACTTTAACTTAAGACTCTTTTTGTTCCACAAATGGATTACCTTTCAAAGCTTGAATTATTTTCTATGCCAAAAAAGTTCAACAGACATTTTATTTTTATTTCTTTATGAAGTGTACTAGAGAGAGATAGGAAAATTTAAGTATAAATTGAAGTACTGGCCCAATATCAATGTTAGAGACTTTAGCTTAGTTATGTAAATTTCCTTAAGAAAAATTCTAAAATCTATTTAAAATTATAGCCCAGTCAAAGCCAAAGATACATGTGATATAGAACTCTTAAGTGTATTTTATTTTGCACCACAAGTTCTATTTGTAACTTGAGAGAGACTCTAGGACGTTGATGGAACCTGCATTATTTAAGTGAAATAGAGAGAGAATGCTGATGGAAAGGAAGTGATATTCAGATCTGCCTCCAGGCCAGTCAGCCTCTGGTGACAGCAAAGATTCCAGATCTGGATAATTTGGGGAGTGTTCTGACTCTTTTGTGGTTCAGCCCTGTTCCTCACATTGCCTTCTTCTCCCCAGAACAGGATGTGCCAGGCAAGTATTAATTTTGCTACACAGAAAATGCTTACTTTAGTTTGGGGCACATAGTAAATAACAAATATTGTTATTTTTACTAGATACTTAAATGCATGGTTAGCATGGATTATAGAATTTCATATCGGATTATGGAGATTAGACATTTTGCTCAAGGTATATAGCTGAAAATTATAGGTGACAGAGTTAAGATCCTAATAACTCCAAAATTGGCACTCTTGAGAAGATTCCACAGAGTTCACTGCGAATGAGAAAGCCATGAAGGAAGTCAGGAAAGATGTAGAATATTAGTTTTGAGTAAATCATTATTTTTTTGCTTATATTTTTATGTTCATAGAGAAAGAAATAGTTTTAAGAGGACTATCTTTAGGAGGATTTTTTTCATTTTTAAATGATTTTATTGGCTTAAAATTATATATATTAACACAACAATATGCTGAGTATCAGAGGTTATTAGATAAAGCCATTGAATCCATGATGGCATTCCCTTTTATGCATTAGTTATGCATGGGAGGAATTTTTATTTTCATAGAGAAAACAATAGTTCTCACTGGTTCCTTCCCCAAAATACACAACATCTCTGTTATCAACATGTCCCCTCCTGTGATCCGGTTACAACCATGACTCTTCCCTGAGCCACAGTTATCACCCAAATCCATAGTTTGTATGAGAGCTCAGTCTAGATGTTGAATATTCTATAGGCTTTGATCATTATCTAATGGCATGTACCTACCAATGTAGCATCAAACAGAATAGATTCACTGTCCTAAAGATCCCCAGTGCTCCACTTGTTCATCCTGTACATCCAGTTACTTATGACCATCATTTTTGCTTTCCCAGACTGTTGTAGAGCCAGACACATACAGAATCATATTTTCAGATTGGCTTCATCCACTTAGTAACATACCATTAAAATTTCATGGCTAGATGGCTCATTTCTTTTTAATGTTGAATAATCCCCTTGTCTGGATGTACCATAATTTATTTATTGATTCACCTGCAAAAGAGCATCTTGGTTGTCTCCACCCTTCTGGCAATTATAAATATAACTGTTATAAATACCCATGTGAAGGTTGTTTTGTGGATGAGTTTTTAATTGACTGGATCTTATGTCAAGAGTTTTAGGTTTTTAAGTAACCACCAAAGTATCCTTCACTGATTGTCCCATTTTATATTCTTAGTACACCAAAATAGAATGTAGTTTATGATCTTGGGATGTTGTTCATTGAAATGTGTTTGCTTGTTATGTGTGAAGCCCTAAGTCAATTATAAGCACCATGAACTAACAGAAGAAAGGAAGGAAGGAAGGAAGAAAGAAAGAAGGAAGGAAGAAGGAAGGAAGGAAGGAAGGAAAGAGATATATAGACGAGGTAATGTTTCTGTTTCTCTTTCTCCTAGAAACACCTGGTGGAGTGTTTTAGATATTAGCCATTCTAATTAATGTGTAATAATATCTCGCTTTGCTTTGAATTTGTAAATCTTTCTTACCATCTGATGTTGAACATTTTACCATCTTATTTGGCTTTAATTATATTTTGTTTTCTACCTTTAAACCTTTGTGGAGCTCTCTATTTGAAGAGAGACAACATTTCTTTCTTGGCTCCCTGACACGCATTAGCTCTCCTATTGTGAAGGTAGCAGGAGATTTCTCTGGAGAAAATAACTCCTCTCAACTCTCAGTCTGAGCTCCAATGGTGTTGACACTGTGTATTATCTTGCTTCAAAAGCGCACAAAGAACTGAAACCACAGACTCATAACATTGAGGCCTCCAGTCCCAGTGTTTACAGTAACTTGGCTCTTGGGCTTGATGATACCCAATGAGTTCACATTGTTGTGGTCAGGAAAATGGCAAGCTCTTTTCAATCTATTTCAGAGGAGGACCAATTTCTTGGAGAAATCTAATAGTTACTATTTGAGACTAGTGAAATATTCCCTGTGCTTCACCTGGTCAGAAAACAGCAAACTCCAACTTCCTTTTTTTTTTCTTCTGAATTTACACTTTAGAGTTATTCTAGTTTTCCAATAGGTGAAGGAGGCTTAACTGTGATTAGTCCTGAAGGAGATAGCTAAGGAGTCTTTAATTTGGAAAATGTTATCCTACAGCAAGCATCCCAGGTAATGCCAGTGCCCTTGGGACTGTTTGTGAGAAAATGTCCATAGTTTAAAACTTTATTAACTAGAATTCTTGCAAATGGCAATCAGTCTGAGCAACCTTCTCCTCTAGCATAGTCTCTTGGTTGAGAGGTAAGTAGCCTGGCTGAGACAGAGGGGACAGTTCTCCTTTGATTAGGTATTTAGACAATGGTTACCATGGTAGCAGGCAACACATCACAGAATGTGGCATATCAACTTATTCTGAGACACCTCCAGAGGCTCTAGTGGCAATGTACCCCAGGAAGACCCTGGGGTGCGGAAAGGACTTTGAGATGCCAACATTGACCTCTATTCTAAGGAAGAAGAAAGTCAAGAATCACTCTCTCTGTTTTCCCCTAACAACTTAACCTATTCTCACAGCATCTGAATTCCCCGGAGGATCTGTATCCCTGTGCCAGCAGTCTTGAAACAAAGAGGAGGGTGAGCTCTTTCTTTCTCCAGTGCTAAGACCAGGAATTCCTCACAGGAAATGAAGCAGTGCCATAGTGAGCACAATGATGTGGCCTCAGAGGAGCAGCCATGTGTATATCAACTCCTTTCCATTACAGAGAAGCACATGGCTTTCTGCCACCTTGCTCATGCCAAAGGCATTTGTGAGTGGTGCTTAATTTGTTGTGTTGTTGTGTTAAGGATACCTAACATTTCTCTCTTCCAAATGACTGTTTTCTTTCTTATATAGAGTTAGTGATTGTAAGTACAACCCACCGGCTTGAACTGAAAAAGAACACAGAGTCAAGGCTATTTTTGAAAGTTGCCAGGGAAAGCTACTCATATCCAACATTGAAAACTACTAACCTATAGGTTTCATAAGTGGATAACTAATAAAAAATTTTTAACATTTAGGGTCTCTTAAAACTTTTTTTGGACATTGTTCATTCCTGTATTTGGGTCATAGTCCCATGCTGTTACTTAATTACTTTTTAAAAATATTTTATTCATTCATTTTCAAGCAGAGAGATGAGAGAGAGAGGGGGAGAAGGAGAGAGAGAGAGAGAGAGAGAGAGCACCAGGGCCACCACCTTGTGGGTCTGGCTTATGTGGGTACTGGGGAATTGAACCCGGGACCTTAGGCACTGGAGGCAAGTGCCTTAACTGCTGAGCCATCTCTCCAGCCCTGTTACTTACTTTTGTCCCTTTCATATTTCCCTCCACTGGACCCTTACTTTCTAGTTAGTCCCTTGTTTATTTTGGCGTCTTTTTTCCTTTCATCTATCCTGACATGTTTATAGGCCCAGTATTGTGCAGGAAACCACAGCAGTTATGAGGTCATGAATGCCACAGCCACATCAGTCTGAAGACAGCGCTCCAAGTTTTCATGGGTGTTATAGAAATAACTCGACATTAGGCAGCCTCTTAGAGCTCCAGTTTATGTTCCAGTCAGAAACAGGATGAAGTGTATCA
>PVHP010048696.1:0-12438 GCA_004024765.1 Zapus hudsonius
CCCTCGTGTGTGGTCCCAGCTTGCAGAGCCCCCTTGTGTGTTGTTCCAGTTTGCAGATCTCCCTTGTATGTTGTTCCAGTGTGCAGAACACCCTCGTGTGTGGTCCCAGCTTGCAGAGCCCCCTTGTGTGTTGTTCCAGTTTGCAGATCCCCCTTGTAAGTTGTTCCAGTGTGCAGAACGCCCTTGTGTGTGGTCCCAGCTTGCAGAGCCCCCTCTCCTGTTCCTCAGGCTACAGAACCTACTCTTCAAAGCCACTGAGACAATACTACCAGGCTTTGAGAGCCCAGAGCTGCTTTTCCACTTCTGACTCATCCCAGCAGCGCTGCTCCGCCCGAGTCCGCAGCTGAGAGCACACGTGGACGCTAATGGACATTTTGAGTGGAGGATAATCTTTTAATGTTTTCCAAGAGGCCTCCCTGGACATGGAGCGCTGTGAGCACACCTGAGGAGCCAAAGCCCTGCTTATCCTCCACTTAGAAGGAACTGATTAGGCTGCTTTGTGGCAGGCTCCAGGGGAGGTCCCCACAGGTCTAAATCCTTTGTGGGAGAGGACAAGGTGGCCTGGGCTCAAGGTCATGCAGGCTGCAGGCTGAGCAGCGCCCAGGTCCCCAGCAACTATGCTGGGCCCAGCTGGAGAGAACGGAAGAAATTCTAGGTCCTGGAAGAAGGTAGATCGAGGCCTGTCTCGGGCTGATGACCACTGGAGGCCACGGTGTCCAGACTGAGGGGAGTGGGGGAGGCCAAGGCTCTCCTGTCACCTGCTCAGTAAGAATCTGAACATCTGTGAGCTCCAGAGCTGGTGTTCAAGCTGGAGTGGCCTTTGTCGTCCAGCGACCAGACCTCCCTCAGCCAGACAGCACGCACTCTGCTGTCCCCCTGGCTGCAGGCAGGCAAAGCCCAAGAAAGCCTCAGACATCCCGGATAAGGTCAGAGCTCAGATTTGTCCCCACAGAGAGCCTGGGGCCCAGAACTGCATCACACAGTGCATCTAGCACGAGGTGCTGTGTTCCGTCCACCGAGAAGAGGACAGAACTTCCCCTCGGTGTCCACAGTGGCTCAGACACTGTCCACACCTGCCTGTGCTGTCTGGTGGGGAGGCCCAGCCTTGGGGACAGCCAGACTGCAGCACACATGGACAGGAAGTGCTGAGCACCGAGCAGGCCAGGATGACCACCTGGATGCCCAACCTCAGCCTCTCCTTCCACCTCTGCCCAGTGGCACCTGGAGCTCGGTCACACATGGTCTTCAGTGTCCCAGTCAGTGACTCTGGTCATCAGCTGTCCCACAGGCCCGGGCACTGCAGGCTGGGCAGCAGTCTGCCCTCTTTTGGCTTCTGTACACTTGGCTCCTGTCTGGGAGAAGATGCCAGCTCCACCCACCCTGCCAGGAAGCATGCCAGAGCAGAGGCCCTGGCCATCCATCTCCTTAATGGGTCCATTTGTCACTGGAGCGGCTTTGTTGGCCTGCCCGGTGAAACAGGCCTGTTTTGGCCCAGACAAAAGCCAGCTGGGCCCAGCTGGTTAGGGGTCACACTGCAGGCTGGTCAAGGGCTTCCGTGAGGCTGTGGTAGGGAGGGTCATGTCTGTTCAGACCTCCCTCGTTTGCCATGAACTGTGGCATTCCTGTGGCATGTCCCAGACAGAGTTCAAGGGCCATTTGTCCCTAAACCATGTGGTTCAGTTGTCCCCAGCAGAGAGACGCCTGTCATCTCCCCTGTCATGGGTCACAACTTCACAGTTCAGTTTCATGCGAAGGACCTCCAGCAGGGGCTGGGCTCCAGCGCACAGGTCACGTGAGTGTCACAATATAGATGACACACACATCCTCATCAGTGACCATCTTGGAGTTCCTCTCCAGGTGATGGGTCACTGGACACCTGTCAGCCTACTAGGAAGCTCGGTTCCTCCGGCCTCTAGTCTCCCAGTGACAAGCTCGGGGGACAGAACAAGCAGGCCGCAGTTCAGGTGCACAGCAGAGATTGACGCTTTGCAGGGCAAGTTGTCCAGGAGGGCGGAGACTCTCAGCCAAAGAAATGACAGAAGGGACGTGGTCACATGGATGCAGACTAGCTGAGGGAGAGGATGGATGTGTCCGGAGGAGGGGCGCTGGGAACCTGCTCACCTCAGGAGCCCTTCGAGATGTTTGAAGGGCAGAGGGCAAGATGTCAGAAATTGACCCAAGCACAGACTAATGGGGCGATTCCCCAAGGCCACAAACCAGCTCCTTATTTCCAGCGTGTCCCTAGCAGAGAGCCCAGAGCCCAGTGCATGGGCCCCAGGGTCAGCTGGGGACTCAGTCATCTGGCCTCATATACAGAGCCGGCCAGGATCTCTGACAGGGATAAGAAGACAAGCCTGGCTCCAACCAGCCTCGACCAGCTTTCTAAGAAATAAAACGCTTTGCTGTTTCTAATGCTAGAAATTAATGCATGAAATAAATCCATTTTACTTTTATTCATTTATTATACATAAATAATCGATTGAAAGAGTTTTCTCTGTGTGTGTGTCTTGTGGGGGGGGTAGGAGTTGATGTCAGGTGTCTTCCTCAATCTTAATCTTCCCACTTGACTATGAGACAGAGTCTCTCTCTCATGGAACCCAGAGCTAGCGGATCTGGAGTTGAGCTAGCCGGGATGACTCAGGCATCTCCCGTCTCTGCCTCCTGAGCGCTAGGATTGTCAGTGGTAATACCCACTCAGCATTTATTTTGGCGCTGGCATTCTGAACTCAGGTCCCCACGCTTGTGCAGCGAACGCTTTCAGGCTCCCCCAGCCTGAAAGGCTCTCTTAGTTGTTCCACGGCTGCTTGCAGAGGTTAGAGGTACAGCCGTCATCCATCCCCCAACGGCTGAGTCCACTGAGAACACTGCACTTGCAGTTGCTTCTGAATGTGATGTCACCACACGGGAGGACTGTGCACGAGCCACATACAGGAAGGTGCATGTCACCCTCTCATGTCACCTGTCTCTGAGACTATCCTTCAGGGACATCACCCTGGAGAGGCCGGCCCAGGTCCTGTCAAGCCACCCGTCTCTGAGTTTTGTGGGAATCCGTGGACTCAGGAAACTATTGACCCTCCCAGCTGTCCCTCAAGGTATGACATGGTCTGCTGTTTGGGGACATCCCCTACAGTGTGTGGGCAGGAGATCAACTCATCAGGGCAGTGGTTAGGGCAGCTTTGGGGATGGCAGGGAGCAAGTCCGGCTCCCTTTCAGCTGTCTGCATGGCTTCCACTGTGTCCTTCTGGGTGCAGGAATCTGTGGACACAACTTTGGAGGAATCACGTTGTCTATTAGGGTTTGGCGTCTCCTTCATGGTGACTGCTTTGTGGGAGGTACGAGCATGCTGCAGAAAGGTGTCCTCACGCCCAAGAGTCCCCACACCCCTCCTTAGCCCTGCTGATGCCCACTTCTTCACATGTACCTTCTCTCAGCTGCTGACTGATCAGCCAAGCCTTCGGTCTGCGTGTGTGTCATTTTGTCCCCATGCTCCTGGGTAACGTCTGTTCCCATACATGGACCATCCAGAGCTCTTGGGAGGGTCTCCCAGCTCCAGGCCGCACGCTGTCATGACTCGTTCGTTGAAGGCTGGCCTTGGCCTTCTATGGGATGGTCACACGGAGTGTCACATGAAGCTACAGCATGACACGGGAGCTCAGTGCCACACAGGTGGAGTGGGAGGTGGGCAGGGCTTGATGGCTCCCTATTGCCCCCTGGGCTAGTCTTGTTCCTCCTCTACCTTGCAGATCTTTGCTGTGGAACGCAACAATCTGACCAAACCAGTGTTGATTTGAACGTAAAATGTCCCCAGAGGCTCACATGCTTGAAGGCTTGGCCTCCAGCAGGTGGCATTGCTTGAGAAAGCGGAGCCTTGCTGGAGGAAGTGGATCATTGGGGGGCGGTCTTGAGGTTTTCTAGCTCAGTCTCATTTCCTGTTCTCCCTCTGCTTCTTGCCTTTGATGGCAATGTGTCCAGCCAGCCTTCTGTTCCCACCATCATGCCTTCCCCACCATGACAGAATATATCCCCTTGGAAGTATAAGTGAGAATAAGGTTTGTCTTGCTGTGACAGTTAACAACTTATGGGAGGAAAGGGTTTATTTCTGGCTCACAGAATCCAGGGGACACCATCAGTGGTGGCGGAAGCCGGCTCACTCCAGCACCCACAGCAGAGAAAGAAACACTGACAGTGGAAAGTGTGAACAGAGCCCCAAAGGCTCTGAACACGCCTTAGTGCTGGACTCAAAGATCCCCCCCTGCAGGCTGCTGGATACTCAGCCACGGTCAAACACCTTGAGGCTGTGGGGGCGTGCATTCACACTCAGACGGCCATACCTTGCCTAAACTGCTTCCTGTGATGTATTCATCACAGCAGGGAGTAAAGTGAATAACAAGCCTAGTTGATAATGAGACAAGCCAGACAGCATGCGCTCTTCCTGACCCCGTCCCATGCCCGAACACAAGGATGCACATTTTATATTCTATCTGGGGCTTGTTATGAACCTCAACTATCATCTTTTCCCACCACCAAAGGATCTACAAGCAGAATCTTCATAGTGAATCGCTTGTCCCACAGACTACACCTGCCATGGGTCTTCCTCTGCCCTGGGCCCTCCTCACAGCTGGTGGCCTTTGGTGACAGTCAGTCAAGGGAAAAACAAGTATCCTCGTGTGGAGCATCGCTGCTTCAGAACATGAGCACGCATGCCATCCAGACCTTGGTGCACAGTGTGCCAATATGGCCTTCAGAGCTGGGGCGCACGGTGTGACAATGTGGCCCTCAGAACTGGGGCGCACAGAGTGACAATGTGGCCTTCAGAGCTGGGGCGCACGGTGTGGCAATGTGGCCTTCTCTGTGGGGAGGATGTGCAGGCTTGGTCCAGAAAGTCTCTCATGTGACAAGAGCTGTGTGAAGCCCCCACCATCCTACATGACCCACTAAAGCCTCCAACACTCCGTCACTCCTCACAACCTACGTAACATGAAGTCATCAATCCCAGGGGCTGAAGGACAGCTCTGGGGAGGGCAGTTGGCCTTGGCCTTGACTCCTCGGGTCTTTGTTATGATGAACCATCAGAGAGTTGATTGAGTGCCTCCTGCTGTCCACCCTGAGGGAGCCACGGTGGCCTGGACCTGGCTGCCCTTCCCACGTGAGGAAGCAAAGGTCACCGTGGCAGAGCAGAGAGCCAGGCCTGTTCTCTGTGGCAGCCCTGGCCCAGTGCCCAGGCCTGGGCTCTGCCTGGCTCAGTGGACTGGCCACTGCTCACTTCCAGGGCCTCTGCACCACACACGAAGACCATGTGAAGATGCAGCGGCCATACCTCCGGTCCATGACCTCCCTCAGGTGGCATGGGCCTCAGCCATCCTCCTGGGGATGTGGTCCACTGCCTGGGGAGGGCCGTCTCTGGCTCTGGCTTTCCATTCTTCTCTCCACACTGAAGCCCCTGCACACATCACAAGGACACAGGGCCGCCATGGTGTTGTTCTAATCACATCTTCAGGGAGCAGACAGGATCCGAACAGGGTCTTTGGCCTCAGGGGGGCAATGAGAACACAGGTGGGCCAAGGCTGTACTGTCCTCCTTACCCCAGATCCCTTCCTCCAACGGGATCCCTGACGTTGCTCGACATACCCTAGAGGTCAAGGTTGAGGTTCTAATGTCCAAGGTTCACCTTGACTGTGTTCATTCTGGCACCAGGTCCTGGACCCAGTTCAACCTTGCATTTCAGGATATCCCTCTGTTGCGGTCAGCTTTCTAGTTGCTGCGCAGAAAGAACCCAAACAAAAGCGGCTTGTAGAGGAATGGGTTTATTTGGCTTACGGACTCGAGGGGAGACTCCGTCCTGGCAGGGAAAACGATGGCATGAGCAGAGGGCTGGACATCACCTCTGCCACAGCACTGCAAACGGCGGCAGGAAGGTGTGCCAAACACTGGCAAGGGGAAGCTGGCTTAGAACCCCCATAAGCCCACCCCCAACAACACAGCTTCATCAAGGTTGTAAAACCCAAACTGCCATCAGCTGAGGATCGATCATTCAGAATACATTCATTTGTTTGTGGGGGACACCTGGATCAAACCACGACACTCCCTCTCTCAGGGTAGAACTTTCCAAGGCAAGCTAGGATGTCAGGGACCTCAGACAACCACATGAAAAGGTAGGCCACTGCCCTGGAGGCTGCCTTCCAGCAGAGGGAACATGGGCCTTCCAGGCTCATCTGACTTGGGGAAGGGTTAAGTGGACTCCCCGCTCTGCTCTCTGGTGGGGAGCTGTCCATGTCTTCTTGCTTGGCTCTCTGCTGGGCTCTTGACCCCCAGTTGGTTCCCCTTCTTCAGGGCAAGGTTCCTCAAGGCAGAGCCCAGACTCACGAGAGGTCTGGAAACCACACAGTTTGTAAGGGCAACACAGCTGATGTGTGAGGACATGAGAACGGGAGGCAGTCACGCGGCTACAGCTCAGCAACACCATTCCTGGCCCTTCGCAGCATCGGGCTCATGGCTCTGCGTGAGGGTCCTTCCTGGAGCATAGTGACAGGGACGCTCTGGGTGGGCCGTAGGATCGGGGTGTGGATTCAGGGCCGGCATCAACACACAGTGACCTCCCAGGGCTGCTGGGGCTCTTGGGAGCTTTGGAGCACCCCAGCCGGCTGTCCTGGGCTGGTGTGGACATGACTGAAGCCTGCTCAGCAAGGCCATATCGTTCTGGCTGCCTGTGTGATGGTGAGGCCCATGGGAGCCTCTCTTGGGCAAGAGCCATAAAGGACACGAATCTTTGTCCTTGGGTCATCTCTGGGAGACCGTGGCCTCTTATCAGTGACCATGTCCAGTGTTTAATGCGCACGTCATGTGAACAGCAGATTGGTGATCAGGTGACAGAATGACCATGCGATTCTACGCTGGGTTTTCATGGAAGAGGACTTCAAAGCGGGGCGCAGCCCTCGGGTTTCCTGGCAGTTCAGCCATCACAGGCAGAAGTGGACAGTCTGGACCTTTATTTCATGGGACATGGACACCCATGAGGAGCCACACAAATGCCTTCCTGGCCCCGCCATGCTGGGCTCAGTGGAAGGACTTCCTGTCCCTTCGGACAGGGCATCACCTGCCTGCATAACAACCAAACACAGAGACCAAGAGATGGGCCCTGAAGCCCAGGTGGATGAGTGTGCACGGGGCTGGTGGAGGCTTGGGGTCCCCCGATGCAACATGGCCACAGCTAATTGTTTGTCCTCTGGATCCCCTTAATGCGTCTCTGTTTCCTTGAGAGAAGAATAAACATTTGCCCTACTTCATGGAGCGCATCGGAGACATAATAACAGGTGAGAGGCTCTGCCAGGACATACTTCACTGCTCTGATTCCATGAATATTCCGTTTAATAGTCTCTCGTGGGCAAGGGACAGAGAGCGCCCCTCAAGGTGGGTTTTGCATGTGCATTTGAAGATGTTCAGCTCACTCTGCCCCTGGCTTGTGCCTTACTGCTCCTTGCTCCTCCCCAGCCCAGCAGATGGCCTCTGCAGACACCCCCACATTCCAGCCTGGAGGAGGAGCACCTGCCCTACTGTGTGGCCCCCCACTCACAGGGGGGGCCTGCCCTCCTCCCCGGGCACTCCCCAGCCTCCTGGAATTGGGGGTCTGCTGTTGAGAGTTTCATTCTAGTTCCCAGTGCCATGGGGGGAATTGCCCCCCAGTGTCCACTTATTGATCTCCTAGCCCTGTAACCTCCACACTCCATAACTTCTGTGTGGGCCATTACTGGGAAACCACTGTGCAAGAGCCATGGGAAGATCCTGAATTGGACAAGAAACAATCCCACTAGGAAACAAGAAAGAGCTTTAGAGACAGACACACAGAGGGTGGGCACAAGGCTCTGCTCTCATGGGCCAAGGGACACCAAAGACCACGGGCAAATTTCAGCAGCGTGGGGAAACCTGGGCTGCCTTTTTTCCCAGGCTCATGTCAACAGCTTGGGTGGACTTGTGACCTTCAGAGTGGTGAGAGGGCACCCTCTGTGGTGAGCAGGCCCACTCTGTGGTGAACTGGACAGCTCGGTAGTATGTTTCTTTTTGAGGTATTGTCTCACACTTGTGGCCCAGGCTGTTCTAGAACTCACCATCTCACAGTAGGTCAGGATGGGTTTGAACTCACGGTATTGCTGCTACCTCTCCCTCCCGAATTCTGAGATGACAGGAACGCACCACCACTCCTGGACTGTCCACCGTGCTTTTTGTGGCCACCATAGGATAGCAAGAGGCAAACTTCTCTGCACATGGCAGAGGGGTGCCGGGCATGCAGCCCACTGGATGAGGGTCGTGTTGTCCTGTAGGATGTCATCTTGAAAGACGGAATCTTCTAGAAGTGCAAGGCACACCATTCCTGCAGGATTCTCCTCTCTCTTGCGTCAGCACTGGGTACAGTGAGTGATCAGGGCACAGCCACCAAAGCCACACTGGGCAGTGCAACCACCCCCAGGACTCTCATCAGCCAGTTGATTCTTGGCCCAACAGCTCCAGTGCCACCTGAGACCCAGGGCCTGGATGGCAGCACAGAGGTACTGATAACAGAACTAGACCTCTGGGCAGAGAGACGCTCTAGGTAGATGGATGGTGGAGATGATAGATAACAGATGGATAAGTGATGAATGTATAGATGGTGGAAGATGATACACAATTCTAACAACAGATAAATAGAACTAAATAGACATAGAATTAAAGAGATAAAGCACTCAGAGAAGATAACTAAAACACACTGTCATTACAGGGGATTCTCAGCCCTTGTCTTCTTGAACAAAAGAATTCTTCAGTCGGGAGACATGGATATTTGAGCAGTTCATTTAGCAAAGTAAAGTCCACACTCCAAAGGGACATTGGATCTGCCCCCCCCCCAGGCTGGGAGAAACCCAGAGGACTCTGTGCTGTGGATCTGGAAGGTTTTATGAATATCTACAGGGTGGATGGTATATTCATGGGGTGACGTGATCCTCTTTTCCCAAATCATGGTGGATCTGATACCCCTTTTAGAGTTTCCTCCCATGATCCTCCAGAAAAGGTCACAACGGTGGGGTTGTCTAAGCCATAATGTAAGTGACTTAATGGTGACATTAGGTCTTTTGAGGCTGCAGCCTGTGCAGAAAACACCCTGGTCCCTGGGCTTCTGGTACAGCTTCAGGGATGGTTACCCACAGTGGCATTGTCACCTCACTTCGAGCTCTGTCTTGGGACTCTCAGAAGCCCCAGCATGCCTGTGGCCCCCTCCCCGGCCCCTCTCATGTCTGAATTTGTGATGCAGAACAGAAGCCTTCCAGTGCTGGGGTGAGTGGAGCGGGTGTGGAGACACTTGAACACTTGGTCTTACCACCCTGGGGTGCAGTTTCTATCCTAGCATGTGCTCCCCTGATCAAAAGTGTCAGGGGTAAGCCATGCTAAGGGGTAAGCCATCGTGACCAGAGCCACATCCATGGGCTTCGATGAGGCAGCCTGAGACCAGCCTTCCAGGAGGCCAGGGCTTGCAAGAGGCCTTAGGGAGAATGGTGAGGTTTCAGGGAAGGGCCTCTCTCACACCAGCTTTCTCTCCAGCCAGACTGAATCCACCCGACACATTCACAGAATGTCATCTGAGGCCTCTCATTACTGCCCACTCTGGGAAGTCAGAGAAAGAAGAAATGTCAGTCACCTTGGCAGGTGTAATTGCAAGGAAGGCTCTCATCTCTGGATAACTACCGTCGGAAGAGCTCACTCACTCTCTATGCCTTCTCCCTCACCCCCTCCTCTGGATGGAGGACAGCTCAGACCTCTCTCCTGAGCTCAGAACATGTTGGATACATTCAACAGATAATACAACGATGCTGTAGACACTGAGGAGGAGCCCCCCTAAACCACATAACAAAGCCTTGTCTCATTTTTAAAAAGTTATAATAATGTAAATGCATCATAATGATAGCTTAGCTATCTGTATGATTTGGCAATATTTTGTGGAAAATAGGTTATTAAACTTGGCATGCACAAACACACACGCACACACACGTGCACATATATGTGGCTGTGTATGCACACAGTGAGGAGGGTGTGTGAAGGAGGTCAGGGATCCAACTGAGAGAGCTCCCATTGGCCAAAGCTCAACCATTTGACCGATGGAAGAAAGTGGATACTGAGCTGTAATCAAATGTGTACAATGAATATGCCCGAGTCTGTGCTGATAAGGGAGAAGATTCAGATCTGTATAGAACAGTCACACGTAATCGTGTCCCTACCTGGCACCCGGTGGAGTAGAGCTCCTGCCCTGAGGCCTCAGCCACACACGACCAAAGGTTTCAGTGTGTAGAGAAGGGTGGGGGCTGCTGGCAACCTCACTCCGTGCCAGCCAGGCAGGCAGGGTCTTGTAACGGGATACTTGCAGTTCTCAGCTTAAAACTTAAGCGTACCCGGCTTCTTGTCATATAAATTTAAAGAATTAAAATTATAGACCACTAGATGATAAGGTTTAGAGGGAGACTTTATTTAAGAGGAGGAGAGGAGACGCTACAGAGATGTCTTGCCACAAGCGAGGAGAGAGCTTCTGGGGAGGTGATAGCCACCTGGCTATGAAGTCAGGGAATCTACCCCGACCAGCCAAGTAAGAGAAAGAAGGAGACATGTAAAAGCGCTCCCACCATGGGGACCGAAGGTCCATGTGGGAAGAGAAAAAGCCCAGCCCCTCACCGGAGCCCTGGTGGCCATGATGAGGGGCCTTACCTAAGCCTGGAGATTTAGATGTCTCTCTGCAGGGCAGCCAAGAGGGAAAAAGAGACAAGCCTCTCCTTCTTCTGGGAACTCTATTCTCTGGCCCAGGTGAGCCAGAGAGACAGCTGGTTGGTCTGTCTCTGATCAATCAGTTTCAGGTAAGCTATCGCAACATGATTTACTTAACAGGGGGATAAAAGCCACAATGGCTAAAATTGAATCATGTAAATTTACATAAGCCTTATGGTGAGCATTTGATAGGGTTAGCATGAACAAATTAAAAACTGTCTTTCACCCACCACGACTCAGGGAACTGAGCGGAAGAGGGGGTGGAAAGATTGTGAGAGCCGTGGTGGGGGAGACTGTCCAGAGGAATGGCACCCCTCAGTAACAACACACTTGGGCCAGGAAGACCGGGCTGAGTACTAGGCTCTCCAGGATCCCTTGCCACAAGGACTAATCCAGACAGCCCACGGAGGAGGATATCCAACTGATCAGGGATGGGGAGGGGGGGAATTGGGGAATTCGGGATAAAAACGCATGGTTTGCCCACTAAATAATGTAACTCATTATGGACAATAAATTTATATTTAAAAAAAAAGAAAAGATAAAAAAAACTGTCTTTAGGATCACAGTGTTTGTAGGTAAGAGAATCTTATCTTGGAAAATCAACACTAGTAAGTGAACCTTTATCTTAAAAACTCAGTTTCCCCAATAATTAACATCTTGAGAAATAAAGAAACATAGCCAACATGGATGAGAACCTGACAAAGCCAGGTTTTTTTAAAATATTTTATTTATTCATTTTCAAGCAGAGAGAGAGAGAGAGAGAGAGAGAGAGAGAGAGAGAGAGAGAGAGAGAGAGAGAACCAAGGCCACCACCTTGTGGGTCTGGCTTATGTGGGACCTGGGGAATTGAACCCGGAGCCTTAGGCACTGGAGGCGGGTGCCTTAACCTCTGAGCCATCTCTCCAGCCCTCAAAGCCAGTTTTTATATCCCTTAAACCATGAGTAGAGTAGAACGAGTGAGCTGTTGATGAATGACATTTAGCATAAAACTCAGTTTTTGCCCAACAGTTAAAACCTTAGCACCTAGGATAGGGTCTCGGGAGGACCTGGCAAAGTTGTTTCTTTTGGGATAGTTTTTATAAACATGTCCCCATCTGTCCACAAAGAAGGCAGCCCTTGGAAGTGTCCTTGTTTTTGAAGGGGTCCTTCCCTAAGTGACCTTTTTGCTGGCGATGCCTGTTTTTTCTTTATCTTCCTTCTCTGTTCATTTTGATTCTCTTCTGTCTTCTTTCCCGTTCTTCTCTTTTGATTTCCAATTATTATTAAACAGAAGTTGGAGCTTGGAGCAGTTGTTTTAAGCTCTTGTGTGGTTCAGCCACCAATGTTTGTAACTTTCTAGAACATATGTTAATACGCTTTCCTAATTGTCTCCTTGAGCCTTTGGAGAAAGGCAATGAGCAGTTTTTGTTCTGCCTGTCTATAGGACATATAAAACTGCCCTGTGTTGGCCATTTTCATTTTGCCCAAGCCTTTTAACAACAGAAAATTAAAGTTCAGTACATCTAAAGGGGCCCAGTTCTCGGGGCTAGTGGAGACTTTGGGGCTGGATGGAAGCTGAATGTCCCATCTGAAACAATATGCAGAAAGAGAGAGTGGAAGATTCTAGAGTCAGATTATGCTTTATTCTGCCTCACAGCTTGCACGTGAAGGGGGGCTATCCTT
>PVHP010048697.1:0-12456 GCA_004024765.1 Zapus hudsonius
GGGGGCTTAGGACTTAGCATGTGGTTGGTGTGAGGACTCCCCTGCCTTCCCTTTCATGTTGCCCCGAGCCTCTGTCCCACAGACCTTGCTCAATAAGGCCCTGGTCTGGCCAACATTTTTAGAGGGCTATTCTGTTTTCCTCAGTGGGGCTACATCCTGAGACCCTCCATGGCGTGAAGACCTTGTTTCCTCATGGGGAATGTTTTTCTTTCCCTTTCTGGCCTGCGTTTCTATCTCTCTGACAGCTCGCTTGTTTCCTTGGGCTGGCTGCCTTGTTTGGCAGTTTTGAGCGAGGTCTCTGTGAGATGCCAGGAGGTGCGGGAAAGGGCCGTGAGTGGATCCGAATGATCGAGGGCTAACAGACTTGGTGAAGGATGAGCCTTCTCCCCAGGGAGCCTTGGGTCAGGAGAAGACCACCTGAGAAGTTTTTCCAGAACTGAAAAACTCAGAAGTAGTGCCAGGAGGACCTACCTTTTCTGTGGTTCTTTGAATTGACTTTTCAAGGAAACTCACATGCAGTTTCTCATCTCATGGAAACACAGCTACATTCTGGGTGCAGTTGGATGCATGCAACACAATTGTTTCAGAAGTAACATTCAATAAGAGGGATGCAGGCTGGAGAGATGGCTCAGCAGTTAAGGCACTTGCTTCCAGTGCCTAAGGCCCCGGGGTTCAATTCCCCAGGACCCACATAAGCCAAACCCACAAGGTGGTGGCCCTGGTGTGCGCTCTCTCTCTCTCTCTCTCTCTCTCTCTCTCTCTCTCTGCTTAAAAATGAATAAATAAAATTTTAAAAAAGAAGAAGGATGGGAGGAAGACAGAGATCTTTAAAAAATTCCTATCAAAATATTTCCTTTCTTCTAAGTATTGTAAAAGCACAATATAACCCTTTCTTCTTCCAAATGATCTCAGAGCTATTTATTGAGGGGAAATACCAAATGCTTATTATTATTATTGTTTTTTTTTCTTTTGGTAGAAGCTTCTTCAGTGTTGATGATTCATGTTGATATCATTTTCCCCCTGACTGCAGAGACTCCGAGTCAAAGCTACACCCCAAGTGATATGCCTGTGTCAGAACAATTCCTGCTCTCAAAGGGGGGTGTGTGTGACCTTTCTGATCCCCTTTCCACAGACGTTGTCCTTGAGTCCTTGAGACGGATGTGAGCGGAGTTTTTCAGCCCTCATGCAAAACAACCATCTAAACATAACAGATGACATCAGCTGGGGCTTTTCAATTCCTGGATGGCAGCGCGTGTTAATCCAGCCTTCATCCTGGATTTCATAAACTAAAACAAGAGAGGCTGGCAGGAGCACAGCGCTGCCGCTGGCTTGAGGGAATTGATGACGGGGAAGCATGCGGGCAACCCAGTGTATAAAACTCATCAACGTGTAGGCAGAGGTTCAGCTACCACTTTGGACAGCCAAGACCAAGACGAAGACGGCAGGGAGCCGAGCCCGAGCCAGCTGGGAAACATGAGAGGCCTCTTGCTGCTGACCACACTCCTTGTCCTTGCACACCTGGCCGCGGCCTGGAGCACCAAGTATGCCGTGGACTGTCCAGAGCACTGTGACACCGCTGAGTGCAAAGGCAGCCTGGTACGCTGCAAGAGGATGGTACTGGATGACTGTGGCTGCTGTCCCGTGTGTGCAGCGGGGCCTGGAGAGACCTGCTACCGGACGGTCTCGGGCATGGATGGAGTCAAGTGTGGCCCGGGATTGAGGTGTCAGTTCTACAATGAGGAGGATGATTTTGGTGATGAGTTTGGTATCTGCAAAGGTAAAGAGAGACTCGTGGCTTCATCCTGTCTAAGGCTTCCCCCAGGGCTTTCTTTTCGCTAGCCAGCTTGGGAGGTCAGGTGCCTTTGCTCCTCGGAACGAGGGACAATGCAGGATCGATGCCTGCTCCACGCAGGTGGTGTCCTAGGCAGGGAGAAGAGAATCAATCTGCAGCCACGACACCAGTGTGCAGGAAGCCAGGAAGAAGTGTGATGTTTCCATTTAAGAAAGAAAGTTTGCAGAGAGAGATTGCATTGCCTCCCTTTTCTGGAAAATTTTAGAAACTTGACAGGTCGGCTGTTACCAATCGTTGAGGTTTTCTTTCTTCCACAAGGCAGGGATTACACAGGTCCACAGCAGATAACCTCTTGGAGTGCTGAGATTGCATGAGTCTTTGATCTTGAAAGAGTTCACAGGGTGGAGGGTCTCTGGAAAGCTCAGATCTTCCTGGTGAACACTAATGCACTTTATAGTCTAGAGCGGGCTTAAATCAGCCAACGAAATAACTCACATTCTTGCAAAAGGGTCCCCTGAAGTATAAAACAAACCTCATTGTAGTTTATAAAAGTTTTGGTTAGCTAGAAAAATAGCAGATGGTGGAAAGTAAGCAAAAATAACAGTACATTGGAAGCGAGGAAGGTTGGCTGTTTTATAGATTTAAAGAAAAAAATTGAAATTATATTTAAGACAGAAATTGTACCTAAATGTTTCAGTCAAGAATTTGCGGAATTTGTTTGTTAAACCGTGATTAATTTAAAATGTTTAACACTTCAAAATGTTTAGAATTTTAAAAATGGAAAAAAAAAAGAATTAAAGAAATGGCAATTAAAAATACTCACATATACATGCCTTATAGTCTCAACCATTAAGAGCTCTTACTGATAAGATGCAATGTGTGCCCAACCTCCGTTCATTTGTATAATACAAAGAAGCTGCCAAAATTATATTTAAGAGTTTTAAGAAATTTCTAAATAACTTTTACATATTACGTTTACTCCAATTACTTTCTTTAATGAATGACAATCACCCACTATTGAACTGATCACAGTAATTCTCCTGTTAGAAAGTTATAAATTAATCATCATTTAGTCCTATAAAATCTATAAAAGGTTAGGGAATAAGTTCTTGAACCATTTGGAGAACTTTATTCTTTGCTTCGATTATTTTTGCTTAAAACCAGTAAGAGATGGGATATTGAAGAAACGTTTTGTTTGGTGAACACACTCATGTTTCTTTTAACTGAATGGCGCTATATTTTCTGTAAATTACAAGGCTTATCAGCCAAGAAAACAGTGCCTCACATAAGGAAATTAGGGAGGAAGTGGTTAACACAATCATGCTTATGATATAGCAAGTGTATGTGGTGGATTGCTGTTTCTCTTGGCATAAAAATGCCTTTCTAAATGTGATTATAAATGCACAATGACATGGTGTAATAGATCAAGCACTGGAGATTTTATTCTTTAGTATTCTATAAGTGATCAAGATAGATATGCATGTGACGTATTTTTAAAATAATTTACTTGTTTATTTGAGAGAGGGGGGAGGAGGGAGAGAGAATGGGCATGCCAAGGCTTCTAGCCACTGCAAACAAACTCCAGATGCACCTGCCACTTTCTGGGCATCTGGCTTTACATGGGTCCTGGGGAATAGACCCCAGGTCCTTAGACTTTGCAAGCTCCAGCCCTCAAGTCTGGTTTTGAACACTTTTCTCTCTGGTAGACATACTGAGTCTTTGTGTGCCTTAGTGACTCTAGATACATTTCTTCCTTAAGCAAATGGGTTGTGTACTTCAACTTGGATATCCAGACGTTTAAAAATAGTTACATGTTTGATATTTATTGTGTAGCCCAGTTAATCATTGGCCGGCTAACATATACTTAACAGTCACTGTATCAGCACTGGGAATTTGGTTAAGGTTTTCATTGTCAGTGTCACTGAGGACACAGCCAAATCCCAATCCTGTGGGCTTTTATGCCAGAGGGCTTTTAAGACCCCTCACGAAGGACTCTTCTTCCCAGTAGAGAGGAGAGTGTATAAAATCAGGTTCTCTCATCCAAAACAGGAGGAAAAAACAATGCTAGTGCTCTCTTAAAAATACTTCATTAATATCCATCTTGATTATCCAGTGCTGAAAACTCAGACACCTTCCTTGCTGCTTTGTGCACATGGATTTGTGTGCATGGATTTGTACAGTTGCAAGGATATTTTCATGCCCCCAAATACATGGTCTCCCTCAACTCTGCTGACTTAATCTACAGAGATGGTGTTTATTCCATAACTCAATGCTTCTCTAATAAAAGGCTCTGACCTCTATATAATTCATTACAGTATATTTTTAAAATTATGTATTTTAGAGAGAGAGAGAGAATGAACATGGCATGCCAGGGCCTCTTGCCCTGCAAAGGAATGCCAGATGCAGGTACTACTTTGTGTATCTGACTTTACATGGGTACTGACTGGGGAATTGAACCCGGGTCATTAGGTTTTTGTAAGCAAGCACCTTTAATCTCTGAGCCATCTCTCCAACCCTCAATACAGTATGTTTTAGCCTAGGTATAGAAACATTGAAACTCTGAAAGCCTCCAGTTCTTGGTAGGTGTGTAAACCCTGAGACTTTTTCCCCCACTTAGCAGCTCTCAGAGTGAGTATGAGCCCTCTTAGCAGCTGTGGGGTTAGGGAAGTTATACAGCTGGATTGAGCGATAAGGAACTTCGTAATGGTTGGAGCAAAATGAGGACAGGTTACTGAGTGATGGGCTGGGCTGAAGCTCTCTTAGCTCTGGTTATGTTAAAGCCCTCTGTTACAGCTTTAAACGATCAACTGTCTATAAATTCAGTAGAGTCAAAGGCAGTGCGATACCTATTACACTCTGAGCTGATGCTCGTATCTGTTCAATTTCCCATCTTCACTGAGCTGTTACCAAGGTAACCTGTGGGAAGCTGTGTCATCTGCTAAGCAGAAAATAAACAGAATTAAGAAGGTTCAAGGAGATTGTAGTGTGTAGCTGTCTTTACCTAAACTTTCCATCCTGACACTAAGCCGGAGGCAGATGTTATCTGGTCTTAACGCCTGAGTTCATGTTTAGGAGTGGAGCTTTCGAAGTGGGGGTTTTTGAGAAGTGGGCTTCATTATGCTGTCAAGATTCACGAGGCTGGTTCGAATCCCAAGGTGGCTCGTGCAGGCTTGGTAAGCATGGAGGCCTGTGCATTGCAAGCAGCTCTTTGACTCAACCCTTCTTCTGCCTTCAGAATGCCCCTATGGCACCTTCGGGATGGACTGCAAAGAGACCTGCAAATGCCAGTCAGACATCTGTGACCGGGTGACCGGGAAATGCCTGAAGTTTCCCTTCTTCCAGTACTCAGCAGTGAAGTCCCCCAGCAGGACGTTTTCCTCTCCTGCAGGTAAGAGCTGACTGCCACAGAACTGGAAATGGGAGCTTCATTTCTAGTTTGAATAAATTCAACAAATCAGTGAATGGAATATGATGTTGATTTGAGTAATCTTTTTAGAAATATTTTTATTTATTTATTTGCAAGAGGAGAGAGAGGTAGGATGAGAGAGAGAAAGGGGGGAGGGGATAGGCATGCCCAGTCCTCTTGCCACTGAAAACAAACTCCAGGACTGGAGAGATGGCTCAGGGGTTTAGGCACTTGCCTCCGGTGCCTAAGGCCCCAGATTCAATTCCCCAGGACCCACATAAGCCAGACCCTCAAGGTGGTGGCCCTGTGTTCTCTCTCTCTCTCTCTGCTTGAAAATGAATAAAATATTAAAAGAAGAAAACAAATTCCAGATGCATGTGCCACTTGGTGCATCTGGGTTTACATGGGTATTGGGGAATTGAACTTGGGTCGTCAGGTTTTGCAAGCAAGTGCTTTTAACCACTAAACCATCTTTCCAGCCCGAGTAATCGTTTTAAAAATATTTTTATTTGTTTGCAAGGAGAAAGAGAGAGAGAGAGAGAGAGAGAGAGAGAGAGAGAGAGAGAGAGAGAGAGAGAGAGAGAGAGAGAGAGAGAGAGGTGCCAGGGCCTCCAGCCACTACAAATGAACTCTAGATGCATGCACCCCTATGCACCTGGCTTTACGTGGATACTGGGGGAGTTGAACCTTGGTTGTTAGGCTTTGCAGGCAAGCACCTTAATTACTGAGCCATCTCTCCAGCCAGATTTGAATAATCTTGTTCTCTTATTTTATAAGGGAAAAATTAGGTGGTAGTCGAGTTTGGTGGCTATTGGTCTTTTCTAAAGAGATCCACCCCGTCAACAATTTCGAGGATGGTTTCTCATAAAGCTTACTGAGTTTTTATAGAAAATACAAGGTTTGAACACAAAGAAATCTGTAACAAAAAACAAGCAACCAAGATGCACAAAGTCCTTCAGATTCTTCCATGATCGTTTTATATTCTTACTAGACAAAACTATTTCTCTCCCAAATCCATGTAGGAAAGTACGATGAGGTATTTTTTGGATCAGGCTTAAGAGCCATGAGAAAAATATAGAATATTTCTTCTTTTTTTTAATCAAATAGAAGTATTTCAAAGGAATAATTCCAAGTGTGTGTTTTCATAGATTTTTGGAAAAGATACGAAATAGGAACTATGTTGAAATTTCGGAAATCATGAAATTGTCACAATGCTCACATGCTGGTCTTAGGTCCATATGTGTCTCTTACACAGGTTGCAAGATTGTGGGCAACTTGTAAATTACACAATGGTGTGAGGCATGTATTTGGCTTTTTGTTGATAAATGTCCAGGCCTATAGAACTCTATTAATTGAAAAGTAGCTTATTTTAAATGATTAGATCAAAAGAAGTAAAACAACATATATGGATAAAATTTATTCCTCCAATTCATAGAATAGTTATAATAATCTGCAATATATTTCAAATTTGCTGAAATAATAGATTTAAGATGGTTTTACCACAAAACTGGCATGTGATGTTATACATATGTTAGTTTGATTTATATATCAAAATTCAGGGCTGGAGAAATGGTTTAGCTGTTAAGGCACTTACCAACAAAGCCTAATGACACAGGTTCAATTTCCCAGTAAACTGGTAAAGCCAGATGTACAGGGTAGCACATCTGTCTGGAGTTTGTTTGAAGTGGCTGGAGGCCCTGGCACGCCCAGTCAGTCCTGTCTGTCTATCTTTCTGTCTCTCACTGTTTACAAATGAATAAATAAAAATATTTTAAAAACCACATTGTACCAAAAATATCGACAGTTACATAGGATGTTTAAAATGAATTTACATACCCCAAAGCCTCAACACCTATCCATAGAAACTCCTAATAACAAATTATACACCCCCAAAGTATATTCATTCAAATATATCTTATATTAGGTTGTATTTCTGTTCCTTTGCTCTTGAAATGAATTAAAATGCGAAGTTGGGCCAAGTGTGTTTTATTTTCCCCAGTTATCTCCTATGGTTGTCATTTCTTACATTTATGTGTGTAGCATGTGTGGTGTGTGTGTGTGTGTGTGTGTGTGTGTGTGTGCTGTATGCACAAGTGTGTGCATACATGTGGTGTCTTGTTTTCCTGTTCCTCTCTATGTTTCCTTGAGATGGAATCTCTTACTGAACCCAGAGCTGCCCTTTGTGGTCAGATTGGCTAACCAGATGCCCAGTGATTCTCCACTTTCTGCTCCTCACAGAACTGGGGTATGTAAATTTGTATGCCCAAGCCTAGATTTTTATGTGGGTGCTGGGGAATCAAACTCAGGGCAAATCAGGTCCTCAGGCATGTGTAGCAAGTGTTCTTATCCACTGAGCCATCACTTCAGCCCCTAAATATTGTACTTTTCAGTGAATTAGTAGTTTTAACTGTGGCTATGGTCTTAAATATCAATTTAAAATAATTTTTTAAAAAAATTATTAGATGAATATCTTAATGATATTTGATCTGAAAATTGAGGCATTACTAACATTTTAAATAATTATGACTTGATCATAGAGACCTAGAAAAGCAGATAATTGGGTTTTAAGATCCAAATAGATTTTTTTAAAAAGTATTTTTTTATTTGGAGAGTGAGAGAGAGAGAGAGAGAGAGAGAGAGAGAGAGAGAGAGAGAGAGAGAGAGAGAGATAAAGAGAGACTGGGCATGCCAGGACCTCTAAGTGCTACAAAAGAACTCTAGATGCATGGGCCACTTAGTGCATCTGGCTTTACATGGGTACTGGGGAATTCAACTCTGGTCATTAGGCTTTGTAGGAAAATGCCTTAACCACTGAGCAATCTCTCCAGCCCCTGAATAGTTTTTGAGGTGAAATTCATACAAGGTAAATGAACCATTTGAAGGCAAACCGGTCAGGTGCATCAGGAGATCCAGTGTAGTGTAACCTCTTCCTCTATGGAGATTAGAAATATTTTCATTGACCAGTACTTAATAATTTTTCTCTTCTTCACATTTCCCCTGGAATACAGCACACCACATCTGCTTTCTCACACCTGGAAGTTTTTTGAAGAGTTGGCTTGTTTCTAGAGCAGATTTGAAAGCCATTCTCTGGGCAACCTAGCTGCTTCAAATCACAGGCTAGAAAGAACTTTGAAAGGAACATCTTTCACATCCCTTACAGTCATTTAAATTTGCATCGAGGGGCTGAGGAGATGGCTCAGTGGTTAAAGGTGCTTGCTTGCAAAGCCTGATGGTCCCGGTTTGATTCTCCAGTGCCTACATAATGCCAGGTGCACAAAGTGGTAGGTGCATGCATCTGGAGTTTGTTTGTAGTGGCAAGGGGCCCTGGTGCTCTCTTTCTCTCTCTTTCAAATAAATAAATAAATAAATAAATAAATAAATAAATAAATAAATAAATAAATAAATATTAAAAAAGAAAACAAAAATAAATTTGCATCTATATCTTTCTCCCAAAGCAGTATTTTCTTGGTTGTGAATCTCAGTGGTTTTGTTTGTTTGTTTGTTTTGCTTTTTGTCGGGTTGGAGATGGAACCCAAGGCCTATGTATAGTGTTCCTTTTCAAGATGTGCACTGCTGAGTTCATCACATCTCACTATTCTTTTTGAAAATATTTTATTTATTTGCAGGGAGAGCGAAAGAGAGGGGGGAAATGGGTGTTCCAGGGCCTTCAGCCCCTGCAAACAAACCCCAGATGCATGTGCCACTCTGCATCTGACTTACAGGGGAATCAAATCCAGGTGATTAGGCATTGCAGACAAGCACCTTAACCACTGAGAAATCTCTCCAGCCCTCACTATTCTTTTTTGTTGTTCTTGTTTCAAGGTAGAGTCTTGCTCTTGCCCTGGCTGACCTGGAATTCACTATGTAGTCTCAGGGTTGGACTCTGAACTCATGGTGGTCCTCCTACCTCAGCCTCCCAAGTGCTGGGATTAAAGGCGTGCACTAGCATGTCTGGCACATCTCACTATTCTTAAAAGTAGAAGATTTTATTTTAGAGAATTCTAAATATTATAAATATTGCATGTGAAGCAAGAAGAACTATATTGTTAGACTGGCTTGTACTTGGTGTGTGTGTGTAGTATGTAGTGTGTGGATGTGTATGTAGTATGTGGTGTGTGTGGCATGTGGTGTGTGTGTGGCATGTGGTGTGTGTGTAGCATGTGGTGTGTGTGTGGCATGTGGTGTGTGTGTAGCATGTGGTGTGTGTGTGGTATGTGGTATGTGGTATGTGGTGTGTGTGGCATGTGGTGTGTGTGCATGTGGTATGTGGTGTGTATGTAGTATGTGGTGTGTGTATAGTATGTGGTATGTTTGTGGTATGTGTGTAGTATGTGGTGTATGTATAGTATGTGTGTATAGTATTTGGTATGTTCGTGGTATGTGGTATGTGTGTAGCATGTGATGTGTGTAGAATGTGGTGTATGTGTGTGCAGATGCTTGAACTCAAGGAGGTTGCTGGCTGTCCTCCCTAGAGCTCTTCTGTGTTATTTCCCCAAGGCAGTGTCTCTCTGAATCTGAACTTTGATGTCTGTCTGTGGGTGTTGGGAATTGCAAGCGAGGGCTCTTTCTCTGAGTTATCTCCTCATCCCCCAGTATTATTATTATTTTTTTGTGTGTGTGCATGTCCGTCCATGTGCAGGTGCACACGTATGCGTGTGGAGGCCAGAGAACACTGACAATCTCCTTCTCAGTTTTGCTCATCCGTGTGTTTCCTGGAGACGAAGTCTCTCGCTAAACTCAGAAAACTGCTCTTTTTCAGTTACCCTGGCTAACTAGCATGTCCCAGCAATGCTCTGGTCTTGGCTCCACACAGAACTGGGGTGACTGACCACACCCAGGTTTTCACATAGATGCTGGGGGATCAAACTCTGGGCCAATCAGGTCCTCTTGGGCTCCTGTTCTCCCACTCCAAGAATTATTCTCATATAAGCTAATATCAGGCCATGACAGGTATACAACAGAAAAAGATGTTAAGAGTGTCAGCTTGTGTTGGATGTGCTGACTGACGCACAGACAGATGTTTGCCTCAGTTAGCACAGAATTTTGACTCTACAAAGAGTTCTTTGAGATTTCATTGGAAGACTAACATGAAGTAAACCCACGCATGCTTGATCATTGAATTGCAGGTATTTGGACCTGATTTAACTTCCTTCTAATTTCAGAGCGTGAAGTGGCGTCTGGAGATGGAAACACGGTGAGAGAAGAGACTGTGAAAGAGAAGGCCCCTCCTCGGTCTCCTGTCATGAAATGGTTACATCCACGTTGATCCTGGGTGGGAGTGTCGAGAGAAGGCTCTATCTTAGTGGTCAACACTCGGCCAATGTTTTAAGAACTGTCTAGATTATAGAATATGGACATGTAATTTTTGAAGATCAAGTGTGATTCAGAGTGGATCCAGAAAAAAAAGCAGACTACATACAACCCATAAAACGCATATGACTGACACTTAGAGATTTGTTAAATATTTAATGCATATAGATTTGTTAAATGTGTGTGTGTGTCGTAACACTGAGAATCTACAAATGCAATTATGACCTTACATAGGTCAAAGAGTAGTCAAAGCTGAATACCACAGCAAACCTATGGGTTCCTTGACTTGGATGCATATTCTCATGGGGATATGATATGAAGGAAGAGTTAAGAGCAAAAGAAGGTGAAAATATTTAGCTTTTCCATCTAGTAGCTTCAAAAGAATTTATTTTTTTTAACTTTGAGAAAAGTAAAAGAACAAACCAGAAACCCCTCAAAGGTAGTGGGATGTGTGAAACTTGTGGGAGTTGATTAACAGCCTTGAATTGAACTACTGCTTATGTAGTTCTCAGGTTACTTGGATCTGAAGGGTGATTGATTCTGGGCAAAGGGTGAATTCACACTTCTATCATTGGCTTGAAAAGTGGTGCCTGTGAGATAGAATTATGAAGTATTTTGCCTCCTGGGGGATGGGAAGGGGTAAATATTTATATATTTTTTATAAAATATGTTAGTTCAAGTCATCCTCCATACTCGTACATTTCACCTTCCTAAAGAAAATGATTAAAGTTATAACCAACAATTATGGTTCTGAAATTCCAGGCATGGCCATTTTATTATTGATAATCATGTTAACATCAACAAGAAAAACTCAGTCACTCTGAAGTTTTAAAATGTCAATACACGAGCAATAGAAACAATTCTTTTAGAATGCCATGACCTGAATAAAATTTAAATTTAAAACAGAAATAACTGTTTAGAGAGCTTGGGAAAGCAGAAAGACTTTTCAGCATGAAACACAATTTTAACCTATAGTCCATTTTCTTTCAAACTTGATTGATAAGTTGAACTAGAAATATGCTTGGGAGGATCCTCGGACAAACAGGATTCCTGTACTAAATGTTGTTGAAATATTTACAGAAGTATTTTATTTGAAATGCAGGACTTATTTAAGAATGATTTCACTATTTGCTTATATTTTATTCTCCAAGTTTGCCAACAGAGTTGTGAATGTGTCTTGAATGTAAGCAGAATAAGCTGTTAGGTTTAGTTTTAAGAGAACAAGTTTACCATTGTTCAATAAAAAAAATGACCCAGCTGTTCCATGTTGATTGCTTTTGTGAAATCATTAGATCTTACCCATTCAATCAACAAAACCTCAAAGGCATGTTAAAGGGAAAGTTACATTCATACTCATTACGTTAAAGCAAAAACCAGTGACAGTCTATACTTTTACCCGCGGGCAATGAGGTTTCAGGGTATATTCTTAAAAAGTTAGGTTACTTAAAGATCTGTTGCTTTGGCATGAAACCCAAGCCCAAGTCCTATGCTCTGTTGGGGTTTGTGTAGACAGTAGAGCAGAGTTAGACAGGGCATGATTGACCGTTATTCCTGTCTCTGTAGCAACCTCCCGTATGACCATAAATAATAAAATTCATTAAGAGTGAATTTATCAGCTCTAAGTTGCAGGTGTGTTTCTTGTTAAAAGGTGGTCTTCCTGTCCTTCACCCTAAATGCTAGGGCTTGTCGATCCTAAATTGCTCCGTAGTCTTTGACTGCATTCTTCATTGCACCAGTCTCCAAAATCTTTAACTTCTCCACGCCCCTCATTCCAGCTTTTGGTTGATTTTTGAGCACGTAATTTCAAACTATATATACTATAATGTTAACACATTCATTGTAAAACATGTGTTCTTACTAGAAAAATTTAAAGGATGAGGCAAGAAATACAAATGGAAGCTCTGAGAGTTTCTTCCTGCACTCCAATGGACCGTTCTGGGAAACCCTG